>JAVTVY010042629.1:0-175905 GCA_036873755.1 Hanleya hanleyi | reverse complement strand
TGCCACCACTGGGAACAATCGGTGAAGGAATGCATTCTTCATCCGATTCATCATTCCCACGTTGCTGTCTAGCGCAAGCATGGCAGGGATTACGAGACATTGCATCAGCATTCCCGTGACTGCGGCCTGCTTTGTGAGTTACTTCCAAGTTGTAGTTTCCTAACTCCTGTAGCCACCTGGCTACTTGACCTGTCGGATTTTTCAGGTTCTTCATCCAGGACACTGCAGCATTATCAGTTCGGAGCAGCACCTTTTGACCATACAGATATGGGTGGAAGTGCTTAATTGCTGTTATAACAGCCAGGAGCTCCTTCCTTGTGGTGCAATATGAGCGCTCATGCTTATTCAGAGATTTGCTCATATAAGCAATGTCATGCTCTCGTCCACCCTGTTCTTGGGAGAGAACGGCACCTACAGCCTGGTTGCTGGCATCAGTGTCCAAAATAAATGGTACTTCTGGAATGGGGTAGGACAATATGGGTGCAGAAGTCAAAAGTTGCTTCAAAGTGTCAAATGCTTCCTGACACTCGTCGGTCCATTTAAAATGCGACCCCTTCTCGGTAAGTTTGTGGCGGGGCTTGGCCACATTAGCAAAACCCTTCACAAATCGCCTATAGTAGGAACAAAGTCCCAATAGGCTTCTGACTTCCTTCGCAGTTCTGGGTTTGGCCAGCTCTGAACCGTTGAGATCTTGTCCGGGTCACTTTGTATCCCCTCGGCTGACACAACATGCCCAAGGAACTTCATCTTCTTCTGGAAAAATGAACACTTAGAAGGTTTTAGCTTAAGGTTGGCCTCCAGCAGGCTTTCAAAAACGTGTTCCAACCGTATAAGGCACTCGAGGACTGTTGTCCCAGGGACGATAATGTCATCAATATAAAGAAGACATTCTTCCCATTGGAGCCCGCGAAGGACGTCCTCCATCAGGCGCTCAAATGTACTTGCAGCATTTATGAGCCCAAATGGCATCACCGTAAATTGGAACAGCCCCCGACTAGTGGTAAAAGCTGTTTTCTCCCTGTCCTGTGGTGCTACGCCGATTTGCCAAAATGCGGAGCTCAAATCCATACAATTAAACCAAGTGGACCCATTCAAGGAGTCGAGGCAGTCATCCACACGAGGCAAGGGGTAGGCGTCTGGCACAGTTGCGTCATTTAAACGTCGATAATCAACACAAAACCGTGTGCTTCCGTCTTTCTTTGTGACCAATACAACCGGTGATGCCCAAGCACTCTGAGAGGGTTCAATCACATTCCTGGCAGTCATCTTCTATAACTCTTCCTTAACTATCTCACGTTTGCCAAGTGGGAATCTTCTAGGGGGCTGTCGAATGGGGGCAGAATTTCCAGTGTTAATGCGGTGTTCTACTCTGTCTGTTCTGCCGAGATCATCTGCAGACTTTGCAAATACAGATTGGTATTTTACAAGCAAAGTTGCAAAAGATGCTTTCTCTTCTTCATTCAAGTGGACAGAACCCTTCTCCCACATTTCTATGAGATGCTCAGGTATAGGTGAAGATGCCAGAATGTCGTTCTCACTACTGCTTGCAGAACACAGATGTGGCTTAATGTCCACATCATCATACAGAGATGTGCACTTGCCCAGCCGAGTGTCTGGATCAAGCTTGACTTCTTCACTGCTGTGGTTAACCAACTTGAGGACTATATTGCTGGAACTGGTGTCAACGATCCCCTGTATAAGCCGAACACCATGTTTCCTTAATAACTCACTAGATGGCTCCACAATTCCAGTTGGTGCAAGATGTTCCTTTTTGGGGATCTCTACAGGCACCCAACCGATCGACAAAGGGGGAATTGTTGTACTAGTTCGGACTATCACTTGGCATGCCATCTCGACTTCTCCACCGATCCAACAATAAATCTCGTTATCACACGTTTTCAGTTTAAGCTGCTTGTAATCTATTCCTGTGACATGCTTCAACAGAAAATCCTGACCTAAAATACCTTCTGTTGTGATGTCACATACGACAATGGGCTGCAGATAGGACTTGTTACCAAACCTCAACTCGAACTCAGCTGTCCCATAAACTTCTAAGCAATTACCATTGACTCCAAGGACTTTAGTAGGCAACCTCTGTAGCCTAGGATCCATGCCCAGTCTGTCAAGCGCTCGCTTAGACAGGAGGGACATGGTGGACCCACTGTCAACCAAGAAGTGTATGGGGTGCTCCAATCCTTGTATTAAACCGGCAACAAAAAGACCATTGTCAAATTTGTTTACTTTTCTCTCAAGCTGACCACCTCGAATTGTTCCTCTTCTCTCGTTAGTGTCACTTATCTCCGGGGTAGACAAAAGACAAGTCTCTTCAAGATTGTCAGTTTCCTGATAGCTGTGGTTTGGTTCATAATCTGCAGGCCCATTTACACCCGTCAACTCTTGGCCTACTGAGTTGACGGGCGGCCGTTTCCCTGATGCTGTTGGGCTTGCTGCCTACACTTCTGCAACAGGGTACACTTGGCATAGAAATGGTTGGGGGAATCACAAGCAAAGCAAGATTTACCATCTTGCCCAGGCTGTCTGAATCGTCTGGCAGGGGCGAGGGATGGTTTCTTTGTTTCCAACTTTTCCAGGCGGTTCAATACTTCCTGCAATAGTGTAATTCTAATTGCTGCTGAGAGGGGGAATCTGTTTTGACAGCAGTAACACCCGTCATACTGATTGCTGGCTTTTTCTTCTCAGAATCTCTCATGAGGGCCTCAAATCGTTCAATGATGTCGACTGCATCTCCTATAGTAGTGCAGGCACGATCGAAACATCGGCACTTCATATCAACTGTGATGCTCTTATACAGTTGGTTGAGTGCTAATGCCTCTTGGGCCTGGAGATTCAAAGTGGGGTATGCCTTTTGAGTCATTTGCCGGAGGTCATCACCTAAAGCGGCTATTGACTCACCAGACATCCTTCGTCTGGCTTCTAATTTAGATAACCAGCGATTCTGATGACGTGTACTGCCGAAACGTTGCTCAAGTTTTGATGTTAGTGTTGCGAAGGATCTCTTATCCTTCATGGTCAATCCAATATAAAATGTTCTGGCAGTACCTCGTAGGCTAGCAGACAAGGCAAGAGCTTTCTCTAACTCTGTCCATCGTCCTAGCTCTGCACAATCCTGAAAATGTGGTATGTATTCCTCGTAGTCACCTTTGCCATCGAAAGGTTCTGGTTTAAATCTCAGATTGTGATTCTGAAATCCTCCAATCTCAGCATCCAGACCTGGCAAAGGCCTACGTGAAGTCTGACGCCCTCTAGGTTTAGGGGCGGCTGTATCCCCTGCCTCGGGCCGGGTTGTTTCTTCAAACAACATAGCATTGTCGCTCTCATCATCGACCACATTTTCATGAATGTCGTCCTCTATATCAGAATGGTCCCCATGTTGGATGTCATCCTCTATGCCTTCCTGGTCACAGAACACAATTTCTCGATCGAGACTATCGGCCATATTTAATCAGCAGGTGATCTGATATTGTGTGGGATCGATCACTGGATGCTGTTTAGGATTACAGCATCCCACTTCTGACACCAGTGTAATATCCGTGGGTTTCTCACGGGTAAGTAGGGTAAAGCCTATGCTGTATAATATCTGCAGGTATCTCTCTGGTTAGTAGGACAGATACTGTGGAATATCTGTGGGTACCCCTTTGGTGAGTAGGTTATCTGCTGAATAATACCTGCCCATCTCTCTCTGGTAAATATGGCAGATAACTGTGAAAACCCCTCTGGTAAGTAAGGGAGACAACTTTGGTGATCTGTGCAGTAAAGCACCCTCCAAGGGCAGATAACCCTACTTCTGATGACTAGATATGGCACAGCTCAGTGATCATGTTATCCAGAATCCATGTGCCTTCAGTTCAGTAGCTTAGCCTACCAAGGGAGATAATCCCTTGACATCGTCATTGTGTACCTCTCGTCTTCGTATTAATAAATTCGACAATTCATATTCTGGTGCATTGAGTTCTTTTTATTCTTTCCAATCATTTTTTATGATATATGCCCAGAAGCCCTGACCTAAATATTGGGTACTAGCAGATTCTCAGAGTGATGGTAGGTGTATAGGCCTTTCACATATATTGCATTAGAGGCATAAACAAAACAGCATAATATGATATTTCATCATCCTAATTGAATATGGATTTAACCTCGAATTAAATTCCATTATATCAGCATATCCATATATGCTCACATGTATTTTGCCTTTATTATGGGCCGAAATGAGATTCCCAGGTTAATGTATGGGAGCATTAACCTCGTATTAGATTCCATTAAATCAGCGTATCCATATATGCCTACATGAATTTGCCTTTATTATGGGCCGAAAAGAGGTTCCCAGGTTAAAGTATGGGAGCAGTGAGTTGTTCACTGGTCGGGCACCCCAGCCATTGTGTCGAAGCCTTGCTCCGAGCTTCCTTATATACCCTCCGGTCTGGGTGTCACGTGACTATTCTCATGAGTTAAATCATCATTTATTACATAACATCAAAAGGAGCCCAGGGTGCTTTTTGCAGGCCTTGTGGGCTTTTTATCTCAGGATTACTTTGCCAAAATACTGCCTCTAAGGCATGCAGGATAAACTAAAAGCACCCCGGTCTCCCGTGCAACAAGCTGACAAATCGTGATGGCTGACGTCATACAGTAGCAATCGGGGTAGCTACCCTCCTTCTAGCTATCTTTATGCAACGCACAATTATTTTCCTGCATAACCAAATACATAGTAATTAACTACAATAAACAAGCTAATTAATAATAATAAAGTTTATACATACTCAGGGTCGATTTAGTTCAGAATTAACATCAGAAAAGTTTCCTCCGACTCCTGCCAACGAAAATCTCTAGCAGACGACGTGCGTAGGATTTTGACAACAAATAGTCCGATGAGAAATTATTATTCTAAATTCACACGAGTCACTCTAGTTCACAAAAGTTATCTGTAAAATCTAATTACCAATACTAGAGTTACCAAAATTACGGACTATGCTGGGAAAAATCTGTAACTGGTAGTAAACAACTTTGTAAACAACTAGGTCACATGACCAACGAAGAAACACTGGCCATAATGGCGGCAAGCAACAGAATTTCTGTCCACATCGCGACACATTTCTGGTACTTTCTAAATGTTAAATGACTCTTGCAAGATAGCTACAATGAAATAGAGCTTCTGGGCAACAAGTAAGTCGAACTAATTTACAATTGCATGTTAATATAAACTATACACATTTATAAGAATGACATATCTGCGTGGAGCGATCAGCTGTTCAGGAAACAAAGTTTGACACTGCACATATATGACACTCACTCCAAACAGACACACCACGTATACTAAAAAGTACTCGTGTGTATCTGTCGATAAGTGCACACATATAGCAAACATTCCAAACTAAAACAACATGTATACTGAAAAGTACTCCATGTGTATCACAGTTCATCATGAAAAATTCTCTCGTCGGAAAGGAATCCATTTGCAGGAAGACTACTATTTTCTTGTGTTTGACTATTGTCGACTTCAGTGTGGGATATGTGATCTCTCAGCTCATGCTTCAAGGTTAACTAGTTACCAAGAGTTGAGCTCATTTTAGTTTATCATTCAATATAAGATGTGATATATGTTACATTCTCAGAAGCACAAAATTGTAGACCTTTCTCTGGATTGCTAGCTATCAACTGGAATCAAAGCTATTAAACAACCTTGAAATTTGGACCAATGTAGTTCCAGATATGCGGGCGTATATTGAAGCCCCTTGGGCTCTTGTTGTGGTTTCCATGACAACATAACGAAAAATATCAACATGACGACGTGAACGTTCTATAAGCCGAACCGTTGCAGCTAGAGACTTCAAATTTGGTATACAGCAATGTTGGGTGGTAAAGCACAAGGCTATTGAAATTGGGTAAATTTGGGTGTTTTTGCTGTTTCCATGGCAACATAATGTAAAATATCCACAGAATGAGGTTAATGCTTTAGAAACAGAACCATTGCAGCTAGACACTTCAAATTTGATAGCATTATTGTGTGCTTGGTGTTTTTGCAGTTTCCATGGCAACAAATGGAAAATATCCACAGAATGACGTTAATGCTTTAGAAACCAAACCATTGCAGCTACACACGTCAAATTTGGTAGCATATTGTGTGGTAAATCACAAGCCTATTGAAATTGGGTACATTTGTGATGATTTTTGGGTCTGTGTAAAAGGGTGCCCGGACAAAAGCCCCACAAACAATTCAGTCTTGCAAGAAAATGGTTTGATCTGAACACCAATGTTTGACTAACATCCTCCCCCCCCCATCCCCTCCCCCCTAATTTCACAAGATTTAGAAAGTCGGAAAGCCCTTCATCTGTATACCGGAGATTTATATTGCTCATGTGAAAGGGACGGCAAGTTCACACTAGGCCGATGGGATCAAGTGTGGCCGTGGCCTCTAGTTTAAGTCATAGATTCCATGGCTTCCATGGCTCAGAACTCCCCTTTTATATTCTACTCCCGTAGCGCAAGATTACCTTTACGACGTGAGTAGTATACAAAGCGCAAGCAGGCTTAATAGCGCCTCACTGCGCATGCGCAGAACCTTGGGTGACGTCACAATGGGGCGTGTGCGCATGCGTGTGTGGGTGGTGGGACAAAATGGCGGCTGTGGGTGGTGGGACAAAATGGCGGCTGTGGGTGGTGGGACAAGATGGCGGCCTATGTGTGGGTGGTGTGAGTGAGTGCAAGAATGTATTCATCCGCGGTGATGCAGTCATGTCTGGCGGTGATTCGGTCTCGGGAAAAAGCTTCCGCGGAGAAAAAGTAGTCCCTAGATAAAATGGTCCGATGGGGTCGAGTGAGGTATCAAATTGAAGGTTAGGTGAAGGAGCATCTAATGGGCTGGGTGTGGGGTTGAACTATCGGCATTCTGCGCATGCGCGGCGGCCGAAGGGTTGAAAATAGCCTTTTTGGAGCTAGGAGATTGACTACTGGTCCAGTGGGGTCGAGTGAGGTATCAAATTGAAGGTTAGGTGAAGGGGCATCTAATGGGCTGGGTGTGGGGTTGAACTATCGGCATTCTGCGCATGCGCGGTGGCCGAAGGGTATGGAAATAGCCGTGTTGGAGCTAGGGCATTGACTACTGGTCCAGTGGGGTCGAGTGAAGTATCAATGTGAAGCCTATGTGAGGGGGCATGTAATGGGATGTGTGTGGGGTTGAAATATCGGCATTCTGCGCATGCGCGGTGACCCAAGGGTATGGAAATAGCCGGTTTGGAGCTAGGGGATAGCCAAATTTTTTTTTGTTTTTTTAAAATGGACCGATGGGGTCGAGTGAGGTACCAAATTGAAGGTTAGGTGAAGGAACATATAATGGGGTGGGTGTAGGGTTGAATTAGGATGATTCTGCGCATGCGCGGCGGCCGAAGGGTATGAAAATAGCCTTTTTGGAGCTAGGAGAGCCCCTAATGGTCCAATGGGGTCGAGTGAGGTATCAAATTGAAGGTTAGGTGAAGGGGCATCTTATGGACTGGGTGTGGGGTTGAATTAGGGTGATTCTGCGCATGCGCGGCGGCCAAAGGGTATGAAAATAGCCTTTTTGGAGCTAGGAGAGTCCCTAATGGTCCAATGGGGTCGAGTGAGGTATCAAATTGAAGCATTCATGAAGGGGCATCTAATGGACTGGGTGTGGGTTGAAATATCGGCATTCTGCGCATGCGCGGTGACCCAAGGGTATGGAAATAGCATTTTTGGAGCTAGGGGATTGACTACTGGTCCAGTGGGGTCGAGTGAGGTATCAATGTGAAGCATTCATGAAGGGGCATCGGTTGGGCTGGGGTGGGGTTGAACTATACCGTTTAGGTGTATTGATGATAATAAAATTTAAAGATCACATGTCCAACACATACTCACATAATGAAAGCAAGAATCGAACTTGCGTCCCCTCGAGATGAAGGATACCCGTCCAGGTTTCATTTTTTTGAGGTGTACTGAAATGCTCTCTCTAATTTATGCCACGGTATCTATTTTTACAGCTGTCAACTGTTATGGTTTGGTCGCAATGTTGCCATTTTCTCCCCTATATTTAGCGTCCACAAAAAGAAGAGTATATTACAGCAATTATGTTCAAGAAAACACCCCGCTAGAAAATTGTCTTCAAATTGTCTGTTGTTGTGGGAGTATAAAAAAATCCTGGTCAACAGGGGCGCGTATATTTCGTGCGACGCTATGTTGCCAATGCATTGAAATTTGAATAGGTTGTCTGCATAGGTTTCAACGCAAGTATAGTACTAAAGTCTAGCTTACCTGATAAAAGAGTTTAGTCCAGATGATCTGGGGCTGTTTTTTTCCTAGGTGGGTATAACACACCATGAAGCCTTCATCACGATGCATTCGTATGCTAAAAAAATATGGGTATCACCAACCGTTCCCGTGGAGTAGAATTTCATCCACCAGCTTTCACTGTTGTGGTGCGGGTCGGGGGGCGGGAGTTTTGCACTGATGAAAACGAATGTCGTCCTCTCTCACGAAACCAAACACAAAAATTGACAAATTATACGGACTGCCACGATAAGCGAATGTATGCAACAAATAGCGTTCCGTACTGCAGATGTCCGATAAAATCCCTCCAGTCAAGGGGGGGGGGGAGTGTTACAGAATGTTGATTCCACAAAACCTGTTCGGTGGCCTACATCATCGTTCAATCGCTGTTCATAAAGGCTGCGTTCAGCTCACCAGAACTGTATACACTTCGAAATCTGTGAAAGAATATCAATTTTCACGTTTCCTGTCTGATATCACACAAATTTATGCGTCCGCTCGAACACAACACAGCACACTCCCTCGATTACAGTCTACGTGTGACGGGTATAAATGCAGGCGATGAATCGTGCAGAGTTTCGTCACATTATTCATCTCAGCGGACACCGAAAGGAAGAAAGTTCCGTTATAAACTGCGACAGAGAATGTTCCCCAGCTCAGAAAACAACACAATGATCAGTGAAATCGTCCTCCGTATGCAGGACGCTAACAAAACGCTAACAAAATGGCTGCTCAAGGTCAATTTGCCCGGATAATCGCGCCAGCCAAACCACAGTCCCATCTATACGCTTTGGTGCAAGGGAGAGAACTCGGACTAGACCAATTCCCAGGCGAAGATCGTGTCCGCTTTATTTGTCTGTATGGGTATAGGGGTGATCGTTTTTTTTTTATGGCTTTTACTATGAGCTATGAGGTTGATCATGTAGAATACGATGGAAAAAAAATTGAAAGTACCGGGTAGGCTTGTATATAGATCCATATAGACCCATATACACTCATATACTGGGATATTAGTATGTATAAATCCATACGGGGTGGACATGTTGGAGTCTAGGTGGAGCACTAGTGGCCCGATTGGGTAGAGTGAGGTCTTATTTTAAAGCTCTCGAGGAAATAAATAAATAAATAAATAAATAAATAATAATAAAAAAAATTAAAAAAATCGGCGAGTAGTAGACGAAGGGAAAATTGGAAAGTACTGACCATGCCCCAGAATACTTCATATGCATATCACGGCCTTAAGGCCTATGTAAGATGTAATCTACTTCACAGTTTAGTAGTATAAAAAGCGCAAGTCCTATTGACCTTGCCCCTTCCAAAGAAATAAAATCGGCTCTATTTTACAGGAGTATATACGCAGGTGACGTGGGTTGTCACGTCACTTCCGGGTTTTCACTAAACACTACCTCCAAACATAGAAGAGTTCCAATTTTTTCCCTTAGACGTCCGTATGTTCATCCTCCAAACCCACAAGAGTTCCAATGTTCAACCGCCGGGGTGTTTTCCCGCCCCAGCGCCCCGCAGCGCGCGCGTCATTCCGCGTCATCCCCGGCAGTGCGCGCGCGCGCGGACGCGGGTCAAAAGGTCAAAGGGTCACCTCCAGGTCAAACGGTCCAATGTCCAATGAGACAATGTTGCGGCATCGCTATAGTCAGAGCTTGAGCACAAAAAAGGGGATTCTAGATGAACCTGGGAAAGATGGGCAGTTCCATTTGGACCAATCAGCGGTCGAGAAAAAGAGCCAATCAGCGGTCGAGAAAAAGAACCAATCAGCGGTCGAACAATCAGCCAATCGAATTGGGGTACTCACGGTGTGCTTTCGCTGACGTCCGCGCCTACATCTGGGTTCTTGTACACCCGGGTAATGTTTTTCTGGACATGGATGGGTTACCTTTGGCTCCATTCTAGGCCACTGATTGGCTAATACGGTGTTCAAAGCCACTTTCATGCATTATGCTCATAGAACTTATAGTCATAATCTATACGTGTTGGACGAGTCTCTTCACTCACCGTATACACGTACCTCAATGAAATGCCCGCTCCAAACCTAGACCAAAGACACGTACTTGGTCTGTAGGCTGATTTCATTGGCTCTCTATTTTTACTATAGTGCTCTTGCATTCTAACCTTGATGGGTTACCTAGAACTTATAGTCATCAACATAATCTATACGTGTTGGACGAGTCTCTTCACTCACCGTATACACGTACCTCAATGAAATGCCCGCTCCAAACCTAGACCAAAGAAACGTACTTGGTCTGTAGGCTGATTTCATTGGCTCTCTATTTTTACTATAGTGCTCTTGCATTCTAACCTTGATGGGTTACCTAGAACTTATAGTCATCAACATAATCTATACGTGTTGGACGAGTCTCTTCACTCACCGTATACGCGTACCTCAATGAAATGCCCGCTCCAAACCTAGACCAAAAACACGTACTTGGTCTGTAGGCTGATTTCATTGGCTCTCTATTTTTTACTATAGTGCTCTTGCATTCTAAACTTGATGGGTTACATTTTGCCCCATCCTACACCACTGATTTCAGTTTGACTGAATCTCCACATTGGGCATTGATGCATTAGGAATAAAACACACAAGACAGGGTTTTTTGGTGAGATCTCATTTTTTTTTTTATTCAGTGAACAACAACAACGTGAGAACAACCACGTGAAAACTCAAGCCCAGAACAAGGGGCTTGTAATTAACTGAAGCCCAGAACAAGGGGCTTGTCATTAACTGAAGCCCAGAACAAGGGGCTTGTACATTGAAGCCCAGAACAAGGGGCTTGTCATTAACTTAAGCCCAGAACGGGGCTTGTACATTGAAATGATGGGCGGCCCAGTCATAGACGAGTACATCGCGGTCCTCGGCCTGGGGGTACTCGTCAAACATCTGTACGATAGTAGATAAGGGTCTTCCCCGGCATCGATGGTACAGGTAAAACAAGCAATATTGTCCGCACACGCCACTGGTCAGGCTTTGCAACGTTTGACTATTCCAACACCACGTCTCTGTGCCTTGATCCATGAAGTCTGTTAAATCGGGATGGAGGGGTGGCAGACCGTACGGGTCAAAGTATTCCCCCTGCTGTTCTGTCAAGTACACGGCCACCCAGTCTTCACCGGGTCGATCCATCGGGTCCGTGTTGAGAACGTAAGCAGCCGGATACATACGGTCTAATGGAAACACATCTCGGGCGAACACCCCTTGAAAGACCCTACGTGTCTCTGGGTCATTCTCCAGCACGATGGTTATCTGGTCTGTATCCATGTTAGGTGGAGAAGTCACACAGGACGTTGCGCGCCTTGTCCACTTGAATGATGTTGTCAAACTCGGCGTAGCAGATCACATTGACGGTGGTCGCCAGGGCTCGTGCAAAGTGGATTTCCAACCGTAAATTGCCTTGCTTGGTCAGGGCCAGCTGATGGTCGTTCTCTAAGGTGGGGGTCAGATCGAAACAGAACAACGTGTATCCGTTCGCGTAGTCCTCCCGACTGATCATATTCCCTTCGTCCTGGTTTATTTGACCGGTGGCTGTAAACAGGCTCTGATAGGCTCGAATGAAATTCCTCCGCCCAAAGTTCGGGGTTAAGGCCGTGGCTGGCACCTGTTGTCCATCCACATGCAGGGCCACAAAATTGATGCCGAAATGTTTAAAGTCAAACGGATTCTCTGGGTAGGCTCCGCTGAAACTGGTATTTTCCACACAGGCCAGGATCAATCGCTTGGGTAGTTCCCCCAGGAACAGGTTTTCTTTGTTGGCGCCCATATTTCCAGCAGGCACAGAGAACACTTTGGTTTGTACACGTCGGATAGGGTACTGGGCTGGTTTTGTTTCCAAGGCTTTCATGTGTCCCAATTGAACGGCTGGATTCGGTTTCACTTTTCGGACATACAGGACTGCGTCTTGGATGACAATCTTATAGTCCGCTGCATGCCCCTCTACGTTAGTGGCCATCAAGGCGAAGGTCGGAGGCGCCCGTATCAGTCGGATTTTGATGGGGATCTTGTTCAAGAGGTACCGGTCTTGCATGAACATGTCTGCATGCAGTCGACCCATCATATCCACCGAGGCACTGTTCGCAGTGAAAGCCTTCCGTTTGTTATATCCCCCATTGTCCGCCGTGTCCATGTGCTCGGCCGTGTCCCTGTAGAATAAAGCGGTTGTCAGCTGAGATTTTTTAGCCTCTCGGCCATACGACAACAGTGTCTCGATGTAGGCTCGATAGGGGTACGTGTTGGTGGAGTCACTGATGAGTTTGTCGCTGAGAAAAATATCCACCTGCTGAAACATCGAGTGCAGCCAGAGATTCGTCGGCCCACCGTTGCTTGGTCAGCGATTCTGGTGCCAGCTCCATTGACCACCTTGGCTTTCACATACAAGTAGGTATGGGCTAAATCCACATAGGCCGTATCCGCATTACTGATGGTGAACTCGATGGGCCCGGTTTCGTTGATGCTGGAGAGCGGGAGATGCTCCACCCATAATCCTTGTTCGACACTGGTTTGTGTGGGCGGCACGGTCCACAAATCAAATTCACTGTTGGTGGAGGGGCAGGACTCGGCGTGGATTAAGGCCATGTTTTAAGAAAAGATATCCCGGGTATTCTTGGATGTGCGTCGTCGCTGGGTCGGTCGTCGACTGGTGCGTGGTCTCGGTGGGGCAGCTCTTTTATTCCCAACGGTGCGTTGTGCTTTGGCCACCAAGACGCCTCCCGCTTCTTTGGCCCGCCGTTTCAAGGATTCTTTGGGTGCCGTACCCCCCAAGACATCACCGGCCACTTGCAGTCCACTGCGTACCGCTTGTTTGCCGATTGCTTTCACCCCACGCGTCACCAAGGGCAGGAACGTTTTCACAATGCTGCCGAGTATGTTCCCCAGACCATGTCCTCGTTGCATGCGTGCACCGCTAAAGACCGGAAAGCCACCCTCGGCCTGTTGGGCATAATAGTCGGCATAGCTGCGTGCATCGCACTCGTAAGGTACTTTCATTATGCAAAGTGGGGAGCACGTGCTTGTCGAAAATGAAGTGTCAGCACCACTTTTCCTCGTTCGAATGCCACCGGTCGTCCCGTGTCATCTCTTATATCCACCGTGATCGTGTTGATGTCAGTTTGTCGTACGGGCAAGTAGAGCATGTGGGTGAAACTGTGGGTGACTTGACCTCCATACGTCTTTTTAATGGGACCACCCGTAACAGAGGTGTGTTGATATCGCCCACGATGTGGTTGTCCACCACGTCCGAGTAGACGTAGAGTCCGTACATACCCGACTTCATATCCATCGGCATCTCGCCATGGTGTTGGGTGGGACCAGCGAACGTCTGTAGATCGAAACCCAGCATTTGCTGTAGTGTAGGACTGAGTTTCACATTCACGGTATCGGTGACGGTAAGCTGTGCCTTGTCGTTGTGTACGTTGACATCGAAGAACACGTTTCTCTTGAAGCGCAAGGCTATCAGGCGTGTTGCACTATCCGTCACCCCCCGTAGCGCCTTATCATGCATCAGTCTTGACAGCCCACCCATGAACTCTTTGGGGGTATCGTATTGGCCTTCGGGCAGGGTGAGCCGGGTGTTTTTGCCTTCGTAGGTGACCTCGTACCACACTTCATTGGCTCGCACGTTGTACCACGAGTAAGGGTATTGGATATCCACGAGGGCACATTCCCACCGGCCAGGTAAATGTAACGGTTGCGGTAACTGGGTGACGTACTTGGCCACGGTGTTGTCAGGAAACACATCCAGCGAACTGTTACTGGGTAGGGTCAGGTAAAACATGGCGACTGAGCTGTCCTGCTGCTGCTGTTGGTTTTAATAGGTCTTCCAGGCCTTGGGCGGTTGTGTCCGGCGTCGTGTTCGTCGCGTTGACTTGCTACGTGTCACGGCTCTGGAGATGTGGGGTGTCCTGATCGAGGGTGGTTTTTTAAAGGTCTGAAAAGAAGGTGCCCGTTGTGATGGTGGTGGAGTTTTGGGGGGTGACTCCGGTTCCCAGTCGGCTTCCCAAGAAGGTTGTGGTGAGAGTCGTGGTGCACGACTCGGCGATTGCTGGGTTTGCTGCATAAAGGCCCAGCGGTGGGGGTTCCCCACCAATTCCTGTGGTACATGCATGTCTTTCAAGCCTTGAGCGAAGACCTCCCATCCTCGAGGATCGGTGTGCGATCTGCGTTGACGCATCAGATCATTCACTAAATCCGTCATGTGGGTGCCGGGGACCACCTGATTCTGTACCAGGAGTTCGCCTTTATCATTCCAAGTCATGTTAGGATTCTGTTTCATCCGTTGTAATACCAGGCCAGCTTGTTTCTTGAACGAGGCAGGTACACTCTTCAGCACTTCGTCTTCCACCCACTGTGGGGCTGTGGGGGCTACCCCTGGTAATGGCGGCTGTTGGAACGGTGCTGAGGTCAGCGGTCTGTCACGTGGTGGTGGTGGTGGTGGTGGTGGTGGTGCTGTTGCTGGGGTAGACAGGGTTTTGTATTGGTCCATGAACGTCATGTACCGTTGAAGCGTCTCATTGTACCGTTGTACTTTCTCACTGTCGCTTAACCCCGGTCTCTGTAAGATCTGTTGCATCTCTCCATCGAGGCTGTTTATGGTCTTCACCGTAGGTGGGACAGGGTAGGGTGATTGGAGGTTTTGCAGGAACCGTGGTTCGACGAGGACCATTTTTTTCGTGTGGTTCATTGTCGGCCGAAGAGTCCACCCAATACTGGACCCAACACGGAAGCGGCCAACGGTGCTAAGATGGCCCCGAGAAAGCCGCCTTTCTGTAACACCTTTTTCTTTTGTGTTTGAGGGACCCGCTTGTGGACTAGGGTTCGGAGACCTGTCTTATGCTTGGCCAACTTGGTCTTCTGAGCCGGAGTCAGTGGTACGTTGCCTTTTAACAGGTTGTACCCGATCTCGCACAGACAGCGTACAAGGTCAGGGTCCGCACCGCGTACAATGGTTCGGACCAACTCGGGTGGGGCCGTCTTCAATACACGGAGCGTGGGAGCGTGCTTCCGTACTCGCGCAGACATCATGTACAACTAATGCTAGAACCCACAACCCTGCCCTTTTTATCTATCTCAGAGAACAGAGACAAAAATCAACCATGATGTGGTATTCATTCTTTTATTATCCCCATCATCAAAACACACACACCCCAGCTGGGGGAGCCACTGTGGGTGTGTTTACATTATTTTTGCATGTACACGTGGTGGGTCTCTCCGGGAAAGATGCCGGTCCGTAGTCGAAGGTGGTCGGGGGTGGCTTGCTTGAGGTCGAACAGCATATACCCGTGCTGAGGGGTTGTGGCATCTTTAAAGGCTTCCAACGCAAACGGTGTGCGGCCGGGATACATCTGTCTCGCCAGGTGCAGCAGTTGAGTGGTATCTCTCGGGTTTTTGAAGACCACCAGGTAGTGGGCATTTAAGCTGATATTCCGATGTTCTTTGTTTTTACTGAACAGATTCTGCACAATGTAGATGATGCTGAGCCGTCGATGATGGCTGCCTTTGGTAAAGAGTTGGGTGACCCGTGCATCCGTCTCCGCCATGAGATCATCCAGAACCACCAAGGTGTCGGGTTCCAAATCGGCCAGGTTGGGTAGGCCTTCCACGAACGTGATGTGGGGCATTGCTGCATACGCTTCCTGCCATTCTCCGTAACACCACACGACTCTGGCAATGGGTGGAGTGATCATGCTGTCGGCGCGTTGAAGGAGCTTCCTGACGAAGTGCGTTTTGCCGGAGCCCGTCGGTCCTGCGATGACGCAAGTGAAGGGATGCTGCCACCCAGGGTCCATGGTTCGAGGTGTATCCGTTGTCGTGGTAACCCGCTCTTGTAAATTTCGTACGAGTGAACTGGAGTGGTGGTGGGTACAACGTCGGTCGTCGTTGTCTGTTCACGTTCAGAGATGGTGCTGGGGGTGGGTACAACGTGGGTGGTCGGTTCACTGTGAGGGATGAAATCCGGTGGGTCTTGAGACGTAGTAGGTGTACTTGGTGTAAGTGTAGAGCTCGACGTGGCTTGTACGCGGGGTGTGGTGGTGGTGGTGACTGGGCTCGATACGACTGGTGCTCTCTGTAGACCCGTTTCACTGATGGCTGGTGTTCTCAGTTGGTTAAGTAACGTACTGACATAGGCTACGTCGTAAAACACACCTCCGTACAACACACTCAGCAGGGTTAGCAATAGCACCCCAAAGACCACTTGCGCTTTGCGCGTTTTGCGAGACGCTGTCTTCGGAGGCAGCTGCTGTTGGTCCATAGCACTGTGGTCGGACGTGGAATGAAGGAGGACGGCAGTGGTGTCTGGCTTTATAGTCGTTTCACCTGGTTGGCAGCGACCCAGGAATTGAAGGAACTGGGCCAGCCTTGCCATTTTACGAAATGAAACAGTTTGCCACGTCGACGTTCCGTTTTCAAAATCTGCTCCACCGTGTAGTAGTCTTGCTGTGTTTTTACAACAGGCTGTAATTCCGTGTCGTAAAACGTCCCCAGCAACGTTTCCCCTTGGAGATCTTCCAGTTCATAGACTCGCCGCTGTCGGGGTAGGCGCCGTTTAATCAGGAAGTGCTCATCGCTCCAGTTGGGCAAGTAACTTTTCTCGAACTTGCCCTTGACTTTACTGATCCGTACAGGGTCCCTGACCTTGTACACCGCCTTCGTCGTTCGCTGCGATGGCCTGGGGTACAAGACACGCCGGACTTGGGCTTCATTGCGTTGGGTCACGGTAATGGGGGCTCTCTCTATACTTCGATGATAGGCTCGATTGTAACCCCTCACCAGTTTCGGGAGAACATCGATGTACCGCCTTGTATTCTTATAGGTGAAATATTTATACATGCGGCCTTTGAATGTCCTGTTGAACCTCTCCACCACGGAAGCCTTGGTCTCGTTGTACGTATGGAAGAAAAACACCTTCTGTTTCTTGAGAAAGGCTTGGAACGGTCTGTTGAGGAATTCCGTGCCTTCGTCGGTTTGCAAATACAAAGGTTTGCGCCCGGTCTTGAAGATGTCTTTGAACGCCGCTATGAGATTTGCCCCTGTTTTCGTCCGGATGGGTACCACCCACGCATACTTGGAAAGGATATCGATGCACGTCAAGATATACCGATTCTCATCGTTGTGTTTGGCAAAGGCGCTCATATCGACCAAATCCGCTTGCCACTGGGCATCTATTCCTCCCACGATGACCCGGTTCCGTAGAAAATGGCGACGGACAGATCGATGTAAGGTATAGGTGTCTTGTCTTCTTAACCAATCTCGGACTTGGGCACGTTGTACCCCCTGGGGTTTGGCCGCTCGATAGAGAGCCGACAATGCACTATAGGCTGCCGGACTGTCGGGACTGTAGTATAAGTTATCCAACACCTTCTCCCAGCGCTTCATGGTGACAAAATGATGATGGACCCTGGCTCTATCGTTTATTTATAACGGGTATATCTTGGGCCGGAGTTTCTTTCTGATTTTCTTCGTGGACTTCCACAGTGGCCATGGTAAATGACCAGTCCAACTCGTCTGATGACCGCTTGATAAGCACTTCATCCACATCCACCACGGCATCTTCCAATGCAGACCATAGATCAGGGTGAAGGGTAAAATGCACTGTACCTCCATCTAGCCGAGCCAATTGAGCAAAGAAAGGGCCGCGTCGGATGTACACATCGTGACACAAGTGGATGAGGTCGCCGTCCAGTTCACCAGACAACACCCGTTTGAATTTGGTCCAGCCCTCCCGGGACAGACGAATGTGAGCCGGGCACGGTTGTGTAGGGTCCGTGTCTCCCACCACCTCCTCCATGATATCGACCTTATCCGCATACACGTGCAGGAAAACCTCGGGGGTCAAGCTGAAATACGCCAGTACTATATGCTCCGTCATGGTCAGTACGTGAATGGTACCAGATTTCACTGTCTCTCGTATTTATAGGGAGAACCCCGTGAGATCAAAGGATCAGGTGGTCATGTCATTGGGCTGACTGAGTCTAGCGGGGTAATCAATGGCATCGTCGTCGGGTTCATGTAGTTGTTCATGGGGTTCAGCCAGCGCGTCCTCAATAGCACGAACCCACGCCAATTGGTCGGGTGATCGGTCGTCCGGTGTAAACAACTGGTCCACAATAGGTACTACTTTCTCCAAGGCTGACCACACAGAGGGGCTTAGGAGGATACTTTGTGTAGGCTCTTGGTAGCGGCCCAGGCGTATGTGGACGGGCGGGTCGGAATATACGTAGATGGCATTGTCCAGGTGGATGAGGTCTCCGTCCAACTCACCGCTCAATACCCGTTTAAATTTAGTCCAGCCATCACGCTGTAGCGTCACCGTATTCGATAGCATGTCAGCGGGCGCCCAGTAAATAGCTTCATCGTCTTTGACCAGGGTGACTTTATCTTGATAAATGTATAACCTCACACTGGGTGTAAGAGGCAGGATGGCTCGTAGGTACATTGACATGCTTGCTGTAAATGTCGAACGGTGAATGACACACACTCTGTCTAACCCTCGTATTTATAGTGTCAATACCACAGCGCCAGGGTCAATAGGGCACAGACTAGTATGAGGCCAACCAGCCGGCGCTGGTTCCGGCGTGAGCGCTCCTGGTCCATAGCGCGAGCATCAAGGATGGCTGTCATAGTCCAGTAGTGGTGAGTGATGGCACGCCTCTCCATCGAGTGCACTCTGTGGAGGACCGCTTCTGTGAACTCGTTCAGGATCTGGCGTCGTCCCTCGTTGTCGTCGCCATCTGCAAACATGGACCGGACCACTGCTCGGTAACCCGTGAATGAATTCACCACGGTGGCATACTGTAAAATGCGAGTCGCATGGGCTGGATCTCCGCCATGGCTCTGTAGAAATGAAGGTGTGGGATACAGAGGGACATGTTTTATAGACCAGATGTAGCTCTACGGGTGTAGTCCGTGATACGTACTATTCTGATGGGCTAGTCCAAAAAAAAGGAGCAACAACAACAACAACAACAACAACACAGATTACAGATCAATCCTTTTTCCAGGTCACGCCCGATTCACGCAGACCGGAAGTGACGTCATACACCTGCGCACAACCGTGATGGAAAAAAATGGATATGACCTTGAACTGATCACGTGACCTCCCCGTGATGACAAATACCCAGAACCAAGTGAGTACATGCATCCCATAGTCCCAGGTCACGCCCGATTCACGCAGACCGGAAGTGACGTCATACACCTGCGCACAACCGTGATGGAAGAAACCCAGAACCAAGTCAGTACATGCATTCCATACAGGCAGACGAGGTCAAAATACTCGCTTCTGATTGGCTGGTCAGGTCAGGTAAGTCACAGCGCTCCGCAAAAGTAGTGCAATGAATACACCCCTACCCTAAAAATCGACTCCTTTTATACGTTTTTCTATAATCCGCCATTTTGTCCCACCACCCACAGCCGCCATTTTGTCCCACCACCCACAGCCGCCATTTTGTCCCACCACCCACACGACACAAAAAACTGACCGCCATTTTGTCCCACCACCCACACGACACAAAAAACAGGCCGCCATTTTGTCCCACCACCCACACGACACAAAAACAGGCCGCCATTTTGTCCCACCACCCACAGCCGCCATTTTGTCCCACCACCCACAGCCGCCATTTTGTCCCACCACCCACAGCCGCCATTTTGTCCCACCACCCACACACACACACACACACGCATGCGCACACGCCCCATTGTGACGTCACCCAAGGTTCTGCGCATGCGCAGTGAGGCGCTATTAAGCCTACTTGCGCTTTGTATACTACTGACGTGGCTATGCTCTGGAAGAAGTGAGTTTCGCGGGATATGAATGGTTTTTTCCAATCGGATATGTGAATACTTTGCCTCAAGATGTCGCTTGGAATTTGCGTATTGCTCACATCTTCCAATATGGATGCATGATGTCCAATTTGAAAATCTATTTTTATATATTTTCCCACAAGACAGTTTATAAACCTTGATTAAATTTGGGCACTGATGCCCTACGTTTCGAATCAGGCCAATATGTTACATCGTCACGAGAGCAACAGCTTTCCCCTTCTGAAATCTTTATTAGGCATGACAGATCTGGATCTCATTAATGATGTAGGGACATGTTTATTTCGCGCACCGACTGTTTGAAATGGGCGAGTGAGTAAGATTTAACGTCGTATTCAACAATTGTCCAGTCCTATCACGACGGTGACTACATGTGCAAGGACACGAGAGTTACCACAGTTCCTATTATCTTGGACACTGATCAGCCCAGTTGTTTGAAATGACAAGAGTATGTATGGGCTGTGGGCACATTGCACTTTTAAAAAGCGCGCCAGTTTAATTTGACTGACGTGACTAAGATCTTCAAGAACAAATGGCGTTTTTAGAGACAATTGGCCGGAAAATTTACGAAATCCATTGATTTCTGTACATCTGCCTGAATTCATGAAAAGTAAGTTGGCATATTCTCTATTGCCAATAAATGGATGCCTGAGACTGATTGAAACATCTACTGAGGCGTTATTGTGGCGGGGCCTGTAGTTGTCAGTGCAAACCCCAGACATATTAAGCGAGCATTACCGCAAACGGTTTTGAAGTTACGTTTTGGAGTTTCGTCCACATCCGACCTAGGTGCACGGCGCCAGCTTGAAATTCCGTTTCCGAACAATAAACTTCAAAATGCTCAACTACTTCTACTTTTCCACAAGATGTGACTTAGGCTTGCGTTTCGCTCACATATTTGCACATGGGCTATACGCAAATTCGAAACATCTTGAGGCAAATTGATCCAAATACCCGATTGGAAAAGAAAAATAACATTTGGAGTCGATTTAATATTATTGGTGGGAACCCCGGGTGGCGCCCCCTATCAACACTTCATCCCAAATGATATCTTGAACACGGCATCCACTGGGAAACGGGCATTAGCAGTTGTAAAGTTGTCTTACGATCAAATTGTTGCTTGGGGGCTGTGTTTGTCTACAAACCACATGGGGCCAACTTGAAATTTCGTGTCTGGATTTTTTTTAGTAGAAGTCCGAATGCCCTTTCGAAAGTCGAGCCTTAGCCCAACAGATGTATCATTATTTTTTCCAAATAAGGAAATGGCATGGAAGCGACGTAAACCAATCATAAGACAGTGACGACACACTGCTGCACTTAACTACTATGATTAATTATCCCTTAATAAGTATTAGATTGAACAAACATACTGCCTGTAGGGTGTTTATGATCATTTTATTGCTAATATATTTCACATAATTTCGCATAAAGCACTTACCGGTACTGCACAGTCATACTACAATACATCGACGTTTGTGTGGAAGATGATTTTTCCGTAAATGGAATTATTTGGCGAAAATTCTAAATCTTGCAGTGTACATCAGACCACAAGTGGTTAAAGTGAACAGACAAACTGATAATACTGCCATTGGTACAAGTATTTACTTATAAAACACTTTTCTTCAAGTCCCCACGTGAAACATTTCGCCAGCATGCTTATTGAGTAATATATGAATCAAATCTCTCATGAATATTTAATAACACGTGGTATTGAATTGTCCAAATGAAACACTCCCCATATCACAAATATGGCTCCCTAGAATTATATTAATTTTTTTATCTTCTCCGTGAGTGTCATCATGTGTAAAAAAAAATTATATTCTTTCCGGATGTTTCCGGATTTTCAAAGATAAAAGGAACCTGACTCATTGCGCTGAAGTGAAAATTAATTAAATAAAACGCACTCTTTCGTATCAAGTTACTTTTCCAAAAGAACGACGGACAAACCAATTTATTATAAGGCTCCAAAGGGGAACGCATCGATATACACACTGCAAAATAAGACCGGTATTCTTTTATATTATTCTTTTAGTTAACGAAGACCGTCCGCGTTATAGAAAAGGTATACAGTTATTGAAATCGAACTAACACGAAGTATTTCATATCCACTCTTAGGCCTATGTACCACAATCATATTTACGAGTATATAGTTTGACAAACAACTTACTTCCTCAAATGGGGAAATGAGATGATGTCAGCGAAAATCCAATGCACAGATGCAACTTTTTTGTCATTAACCACAGTATAGGCACAAACGCCACCTCCAAAATGCAAATCAGTCACAAATCTGATTGCATTATTTGACGGTACCACGTCATTGATGAACAACAGTTGGTAACATTGTTGAGCAACGTCTAAATAGAGATGTTTCAATGAAACCTGGCAAAGTGTGCACTCTTAAGCCTGGCACACAAGTAAACTGGTCTGGGTGTATTGCGAAATACGATATAATTCCCCCCCCCCCCCCAATAATAATAATAATAATATCAACACCTATCACAACCTGAAATAATTGTTCGTGTGTACACGTCGTCATATAAAATAAGCCGGGTGGTATATATAAGAACGGGGCAGCGCAAGCAGTTTGCAAAGTCGATTTCTCTTCTGCTTCACGTGAACTGTGAAAAAGTGGGGTGCTATAGTCATACCTTTACTGCTAGATGGACTACAACCTCGGGAGAGCCTATCGAATACCAAATCTGCATATCACAACCAAAAAGACAAAATACCATGATTTCTTTTTTTCAGATTTTCCCACATAACACGCCTATGAACAGTAGTTCCCGGTTGCGAAAGGCAGCGATATGATTTTATACTCGAGTACAAACGGATATGACCGACCGCTGCCAGCAAATAAAACTGGTTACTCGTACACACGATCTAAGAAACTGGCCAAACGGAAAATTTGCAGAAAATTGTGATCGGTCGTGCACGCGGATACATGAAAACTGGACGGAGACAACTTGTGTGTATACAAGGCTTAACTGTACATATCCCATCGTCTAACGAAAAGCAAATACATTGAATATACAAAGAGTCCTAAAACTCCGAAAATTTGAAGAGAGGATCCGCGTAAACAGGCTTATCAAATACCACGTCTTACTATTGCGTGTCTGCATGGACGAGCCCACAATATGGTGAAAAAACACTTCATTGATGGATCATACTACAGCCAGGGATGTTCCCTTTAAAAGTCCCGGCTACAGTTAAATTCATTGATGGATCATACTACAGCCAGGGATGTTCCCTTTAAAAGTCCCGGCTACAGGTAAATTCATTGATGGATCATACTACAGCCAGGGATGTTCCCTTTAAAAGTCCCGGCTACAGGTAAATTCATTGATGGATCATACTACAGCCAGGGATGTTCCCTTTAAAAGTCCCGGCTACAGGTAACGGAGCCACAAACCAAACGTATCGACGAGATTCGCTCAAATACGAATAACGCCCAAGTAATAATGTCCAATAACAAATTAATCGTATAACAACGTTGTGACACACCATCTGGCGAAGAGCAATGGTATCCGTAAAATGTTTCTAATGCATGGTAATCCAGTCACAGAAGAAAATGTCGGACTAGAACATGGGCGTCCCTATTTCACGGTCACATGCTGACCAATTTGTTGTCGGTTTGTTTTCTCTCGTTCGGCATGTCTTCGCTCGAGTTCCTTCTTTATTATGTAGGCTTGTGCTTTGCACATCTTTGGTTTTCTTTCTACGTAGGACTTTCTGTATTCGGTGCCGAAATCGAATTCCCCTTCTCTCACCCTGGGCTTCTGATCGGGTTTATAATTGAGGGTAACGCCTGCTTCCTTGGGAGTGTAAGCTCGTTGTGTTGTGGATTCCCCGGAGAATGGTTCGTTAGGCGGGATGTATGTATGGTTCTCGTGAAAATCGCCGTAACGAGGTCTAGGTGTTATATGAGCACCCCAGTCTCGGAAGAAGACATTATTCATTGTGGTCCCCTCAAATTTCGACTCCGAGGGGTGTAACTTTGGCGTAGGTTCCGAAGCTCTTGGGCGAAATGCTTTGTCCAGATCTATTGGCAGAAAGTCCCTCTGGAAACAAGAAAAATTTACATGTCAGAGATAGAAATTCTATTTCACTAAGCAGACCCGAGTCTTTCAACTTAGTGTCTCGCCGATTGTTTGTCTTTCGGTAAAATATGCAGTGAGTTGAACATTGTGGATGTTTTCAACGACTCATGGAGTTAAAGTACTAAAGTAGCTGTTCAGTGATAGGTACAGGTACTTATGAGATAGTCTTTTTATCAACATAAAACAGAACTGTTCAGATCTCGGTCATCAAGCAACTATCTATAGCTATTACACAGAAACTATAGTTCTTGACAGAACCCTTCTTCAAAATTAATTGGACTTTACTTCTTAGCGATATTTTGTTTGATATCTTCATGAGTAGGGCCTATCGGAATTGCTGATTGAAATTGTCATGCAATTGCTGATTCTACAAGGTCCAAGTAGACCAGGGATAGCTTTATATAAGCTTTGATGACCACATTTCAAGTACAAGCAAGCATCAGAATCGATACAGTGCCGGTTTTGTATCGACTTTAGAAACCTTAATAACAAAACCAACCCGGATACCGTTACTTTAAAGCTACGCCTGCGTTTGAGTAGTGATCTTCTAAAACTTGACACATGGGGAATATGATAAAGTTTACCTTTTGAGATGTGACCGTCTCGAACTTGACACTGGGTGGAACGTAATCTTTGCCATCTTTCTTACAGCTCTTAGCTACTGGATGGTGACGAGTGTCGTGTCCACGGTAGGTTGACCGCTGCTCGGTATCGAAACACCGCCTAAATATAACAGAAACAAATATTTTCATGAAGAATCAGCTATATACCCAAGAACACAACACAGACGATGGATAACACAAACATTATTATAATGGTCATTTTCATTTTATCAAGCCAATTTCTACATTCCCACTTTGAACTTCCCTTGATATATCTTCAATGTTCAAAGAACTTATAAATAGACACGAGACGTCACTGACCTCGAAATGTGTCATAGAAGAACGTTACTGATTGGCTGACCTATGTATTGGGTCAACACAAACACCACATAAGGAGGAATGACGCAGCTACTTGAGGATGATGTCACTCTACACACAATCGGTGTGTAGATTCTGATTGGTTCGCCTCTCGTTCTTAGGTGAAATTTACACCTCGGATTTTGAAGACTGAAGGTGGTCACATAAGTCAGATTCGAAGTGGGAACGTAGAAATTGGCTTAATAAAATGAAGATTTATTATGGTATACAGATCGGCAACTATAACTTACAGGTTATCAAACTTCAAAGAGATCGTTGGTTCTGGAGGATCGATTGGACGGGGTGGTAATGGTTGGTATCCGAGTTCGAACCCCCCGAAGTCATGCTTAGTTTGCGTTTCGCCGTTAAACTTCCCTTTGGTGTGCTTGTTTATCTCCGATGTCTGTTGGAACCGTTGGGTTCGTTGAAGACCTTTATATTGTTTATAGGTGTCTCTGTTTGTTGTGATCAGTTCCATGTCACCTAGAGAAAGAAGAAAGAGATATTATTCAAGCATTTCCTCAAATCATTGGACGCAGCGGTCTTTGCGGGATCTGGTTGAGGGTCATCTCTGTCTGTCATGGACACACGTATCTTGCATAGTAATGCAATATGATAGGAACAAGCGCCTTTTGAGACGAAGTAGATTTTTTGGACACATATATAGACCTAACAGGAGGACTGTAAAACTAGTAAGATGTATATCTCCGTCTGCCAGTGACACACTTACCTTCCATAGTGATGTTGGATGGAGCAGCCTTTGCCGGGTCTAGTGGAGGAACATATTTGCCGGCATAAGATTGTTGGCTGGTGCTCATTGGCATGGCATTTTTCCCAGGGAACAAAATCGATCCTAAAACATATAAATTACAATTTGTTTAACAAGTCTTTTTATACGTCCGTCGTTAGACGAGGTCGTTTAAATTATGCGACAGTGATAGCGAGTTCTTTCCGCATGACAGTTTCTCCGTCTGTTAACTTGTGTGATATCTCCAATTTCTGGTCATGGATTGGTGATACAATTCCGGTATATCTTACCTATGGAGCATAGAGGATCCCTTTTCAGTTTGAGAACAAGTTTGAAAACTATAATGTCTTTGCTATCAATACAATTCAGAGATCAGGATTTTAATGGCAAGGAAGCCTATTAATTTTCACTCCTCGGCCAATTGATTTATTGTTTGCATGGTCTGTCGGTCTGTTCATCTTGCTTATTCACACAATATCTCATGAAGGCTTATTGTCAGGCTTTCCAAATTCATATGCAACTGGCGATGGGTCTGAAACCTATTGTAGATGACTGACCTTGACCTATTCTATCTAGGTTAAATCCTGGTATTGGTGATATCTTTTGAAGGATATCTTTCTATGCTCTCCAAATTCATCCCACATATGCAACTGGTGATTGACTAGAAACCTTCTCAATTTGACTGGTGTTGTCAAGGTCAAATTCAAGTTATTGCAATATCTCGAGGGATCATGACTAGGTTCTCCAAATTCACACCACAGTATATATGCAACAGATGATTCACTAGACGCTTATTCAAGTTCATCGACCTTGAGCTATTTTATCAAGGTCAAATTATATTTACGGTGATATGTTTTAAAGGGTTATGCTTTCCAAATTCATGCTTCATATATCACTGGTAATGTGTAAGAAATATATACAAATTGACCGAACGTGGCCTATTTATTCAAGGTCAGGTTCTGATTACGTTATACTGATAATCTTTGTAGGATAATACCCATAGGTTTTCCACATTCAGACCGTATGTAACTGATGATGGGTAAGTTTATTAAAGATGACCGTGACCTATTTTTTTTACGTCAAATTCGATATTTATGAAGGATTATAGCTAGACTGTAAAAAATTGTGTTTCTTGAATTTTTGTTTCTGCAGTCAAAGGTGTGCGTGCGTATATTAAAGGCTCTTGTTCTAACATATCCGGTATACTATAACAGAAGCTGTATATATTGGTACTTAAATTCCGGTCTAGGGTAAAGAAATGGCGAATCTCCGAAATTGTATATGGCGGTTACCATAAATCACAGCCAGAAAAATGGCGATGGCCCATCACCAATAATTGATGAGGCCTAGTCATCGCCATGTATTTTTGATGACAACGAGTGACAATGTCAGTTCATCACCGTTTAATAATGGCGAGTAACATTGAGTAGATTTCAGGACATCCCCATTTATTGGTGATGATGGGATATGGTGAAGGGTCTAACTCATCACCATTTATTGGTGATGCTTTCGTCACCTTTTTTGGCGATAGCGATCACATATTTTCTGGATGTGTGGTTAAAACTTCTGGGTTCCTCAATAGTATGTTTTACTGCTGTATCAGTGAGGCTATCCGGGAACAGAGTACATCATGGTGCCCGGAAAAGGTTCTAGGCTATATTTGATCACATTTGTACTTTGAATTAAGAAAATGAAGAATTAAGCAATACCTGCGAAACTGGGCAATTCTTGAAAAGCTAAACTGGGTTGTGCCACCCATTGTTTGAAGTGTTCCTTTGTAGTTGTTCTGCCGTCAAATTTGGCCGACGTGTGACGTTGTATCTTCTCCCTTGGTCCGGTCGTTCTCCCAGATTCGGGAAATATCTCCTTTGCTGTGAACTCGGACTTGTATGACGTTCTGTTTTCCAATGGGGCGGTAGGTGGGTCGTAAGATTCGTCCTGATATAACCAAAATATATCGACTTTCAATTAAGGTAAACATGGATTGGACGTTGGTTAGAAGTTTCATCCATATGAATACACGCTTGACGACGAAGAAAGATATGCTTATATAGTCTGTCCATTTTAATGAGTCGTCTACTTTGGAGTTTGTCAATAATGAATAGTTAACTCCGCTCAAATTTTCTTTTTTGCAGCGTGTAGAGCAAACAACTCTACAAAATGACCACCATTTGTCCGTGATATCGATAATATATCACGCTTGAAATAACTTTGTAATTATCTCCATATAACATTCCAATACAGTTGTTTCAAGTACATAGGGAGACGTCATAATGTATTCATGCTCATTGGTATAAAGGTCATTGATGCCGTAAAAGTAATATGACGTCAGTGGGAGTGTCGCTTATCCCATGCCCAGTGGAACTGCCGAATGATAAACTGAACTCACCTCTATGGATTTGCCTCTATGCCCGCACACGGCATTGTTGACCTTTGTGCTAGTGAACAGGAATATATTATGGCGTCTCCCAAAATATGTAACTGAGCTCCGGTACTTAAAACAACTATACTGGAGTTTTATATGGAGAGAATTACACGAAGTTATTTCAAGCGTGATATATTATCGATGGCGTAATGGTCGTCATTTTGTAGAAATGTATGCAGAATTAACTACTGATTTTTGACAAGCTCCAAAGTAGACGACTAATCAAAATGGACTATAGCACGTGTAAGGAAAATATCTAACTAGTTATACCGGTAGATTTCTTGAAAGTACCTCCATGACATTAAAAAAAAAAACATGTCCTGATCAAGTTGCATGCATTACTATCTGAAACACGATCCTTAATATACCTCCCAGGGAGGGGATACGTTTCGTTATGCATCGATATTAGCAGTCAGAGAAACAATAGAAGGATTAACGGGTCCGGTTAGAATCGTTTAACGAGGGAAATTGTTAATCCAGAGAAGTAAAATAAAAGGCATAATATCATGGCATTAATACGATCACGCTGAGATGAAACTGATCACGAATACACGACTAAAATACGCTTTTGGCCTACCTGTCTGATCAGCTGTGTTCTTTGGGTATCTTGAAATGGTCGAAATTGTGATCTTTGGTTGGTATCAAACGTCATTGGCGGAGGATTCGGGTCACGTGGTGACGGCGGCGGTCGTTTACTGGATCTCGGTCGGACATCCGAATTCCTCCGATAGGTGGCTCTGTACGCCGTCTCAAAGGTATCATTTTTACGTCGCCCGTGGATTATTGGAACGTTGTCAAACTTTTTCCGTTTATGGTGCCTGTAAAATGCAATTCATTAGACTATATTTAGCACCGAATGATATCAAATCTAGTCTGGAGCTCCCGCTATATGCATTTCACACTGTAGTGGCTTTGTACCATGTAGTAGAACTAGGCCGGTGGGCACGAGTTCCTGTTGCTTCAATGCATTTTTCTGAGAAGCAGCAGGAACTTGATAATGTGACGTCTAGCACTGTAATATCACTTTTCTTTATTGCACCATGTAAGCGCCCTGTGTCTTGTGTGCTGTCCTCAGTGTTTTATAGGGTGGATGGAGGATGTCTGGTTCCATGCTTCTTCAAAGATTTCTTCTTTGAAGTAGCAGGAACGCAACCTGGCTGGGTGGTGCTTAGTTGGTTCGTCGCGATATAGCTGAAATATTGTTGAAAGCGACGTTAAATTCTATTCACTCATTCACTCACTCACGCTTATATAGCGGGAAGCACATGCACATCGGTCGTAAATATTCCCAATGGTAAGTTATTAACCCTGTTTTAAAATGGGGTATATTATTTTAAAGCTTATTCAGGTTAGTAGTATATAAAGCGGAAATTCATTATCATTGAGACCGAGGTGTCACGCGGCGTTGACGTCACGGATGACGTCACTTCCGGTCATGCGACTTCCGAGTCAGTGCCAGCTTGACCCTGTAGCTTGTAGGCTATAGGGTGCACCGGGTTACCGGTGGCACCATCATGTGATTGCACATGCGTAGGATGACGCCACTTCCGGTAATGACGTCACTTGCGCCACCATTTGAACATACATCCATGCGGGGAAGTCTCTTCAGGTGATGACGTCACTTCCATCAAGGTTCAGGGGCCAATGGTCAAATCGTGTGCATGTGATTGGACAGCTGGCAATGCGTTAAGGCGTTACAATAAGGCGTTAATCTAATGCAGTAAGGCGTTAATATATGACGTTATAGGGCTTTAAGGCGTGGAGACGGGCGTTAAGGCATAACGACGGGCGTTGACGTGCGTCACTGCATGTCGACGAATTAATGTCAATTTCATGGGATATCTATACCCATCAGAGCTTCTGAGCTATTTCACCAGGGCGTTGAAGCGTTAAGGTAGGCGTTGGCGACATGCGACATTACTGGGTTCATCCGTCAACATGGGTTATACATGTTCTGAGTGGAAACGTATCTTCACCAGACACAACGATATGATGCGAGACCAGAAGAATATACATGGGTATGAAGGCTTCAGCGCTATATAAATCCCGTGTGAAAGTCAAACTACATATGATAGCCTGATTAGCTTGGTGAAACAAGTTCAAAATCACGCTCACGGTAATTACACACGGTAGCACGAGCACTAATATAGTAAACATTTCCGGAAAACCGTATCCAAATGTCATCATTTCCAGACAGTGTGCGAGAACATCAAAGGGTTACTCCTGCCGAAAAGTTCGTGCCTTGCGATATCTGTGAACTAAACGTCAATCACTTTCAAAGCAAAAGGCATCAATTGTCGCGATTGTCTTATTATGGGATCTCAGAGAATATCACGAACATTTCGCACGAAGTTTTCATAGCATTGTACGTCTAGGTGGTATTTCCCTGATTTACCATCTTGGTTTACCTAGGTTGGTGTGGACCCAAGCCCGCGATGACAACATACCCGGTAAGAGCTTCTATAGTATACCGCCCACGCTCCATTTGAGCCACAGATGATCCATCTCTACTCCCAAAACGTCCATTCGAATGTACTTTTTCTACTACTGACTGACTGCGCACGAGCCACGAGCCCACGAGCTTTTCAATATGACACACTGCACGGTTCAATTGAACCTCGACCCTAAAACGTCCACTCAAATTCCATCTTTTTATACTACTGAGCATGTGCAGATTGACGGCAGTTCGAGTACAAAACAAACCGGTCAGACTCTCCCCCACGAGCGCTTCAATATGACTTGACACGCGACCCATTTGGACCAAGGATGGGCCATCTCTAGCTCAAAATGTCCATTCAAATGCCCGTTTTCTACCATTCCCTGAGTGTGCATGCGCAGATTGACAGCAGTTTCACTACACACCAGTCCAGTCGGTCTCCCCCCCACCAGCGCTTCAATATGACGCCTCAAACGACTCATCTGGACTATGAATGGCCCATCTCAGCCTTCAAACGTCCACCGAAGTTCCCCTTTTTCTACTATTCTCTGACTGTGCATGTACAGCTAGACAACAGTTCCACTACATACCACCCCAGTTGGTGCTTCAATATAAGACCCCATACGACTCAATTGGACCGCGGATGGTCCATTTCGACCATTTCGTGCCTTTTTTGCACGACTGCGCATGCGCAGATTGATATCGGAACTCACGTGACTGGACGTGACGTCATCCCCGGAAGTGACATGTGACATGGATGTTACGTGACGCGCCAGCCTCAGCTTCAGTGATAATGAATTTTATATACTACTAACCTAAATAAGCTCCTTTATGACTTTTTTTTTTTTTTGCTTTATGTCATTTTCCCGGATCTCATTGCTATGTTCGTGAAAAATTCCAATCCCCAATGGGCGTAAGATGCCCTTTTTGGACTTAGAATATAAATTTGGAATTATAAAAAGATAAATATTAACACCATCGAAGATTCAATAATCTATTTCACATCTTGTAGTGCTGACCCTTTTTGTTCATTATGAATCGCGTACGAACTCGAAATCAACTTATAATGAACATAAACTTCATTTATATATGCAGACACGCGACTTGCCTGTCAGAAATGAAGGCTCCATTGTAGCGGTTACAAAGCAATGGCATGCACGATCAGGCCTGTTCTGTAAGCCAGTACCAATATGCTATTCTAGAGTAAGTATTGTGCTTATTGCCTGTCAACCAAAGAACTCTAAATCAAAGTGGAGCATTGATTAAGGTGTATGATTACTTGTGTTATGATTTGAACATGTATATATACATGAAATATGCTTGCATGCACGTAGACTTATTGAATGCGGCTCAAGTTCTCGGATTTCTTTTGTAACACCGAAGTGGCATCGGGGTTAATCTATGCGCGAATTTCTTTTTTTATCCTAGCTGTCAAAGTACGTTGTGTATTGCCTTTAATACTAGGAATGTATTAAATATTATGTTGGGAGGGTTATATTATTTGTACTGCCAAACAATCAATCATTACAAATCGTGGGATATCACCCTTAACCTGCCTTCTTCGATTTTAGTGTTTTCACATGTCGGTGTGTACCGTTTAAATGAATGGCTTGGATTATTAGATAGATACCCATTATTGAAACTACTTTATACAACCCCGATGTCATTCACATGTCTTTAATTTTGACGCCTTTTGTCCTGCAACCGTGTACTTCGGAGATGTGCATGTAGTATTTATACAAAAGAAATATCTCCGGTACCGTGTCTGATTGATGATTGATCCGTTTTCTCCATGAATCTGCATCATTCCGAGAATATTATTATTGTCCGTACTTTGGCGTGTGCACATGACACTTTCCAATACTAATTCAGAGAATATATATAGCTTCTCAAATAGATCACTGATTTAGGTACATGCCGATTATAATACAATATTTTGAGAAAAATTAAACTGATTATTTAACTAGTGGATTTTGGAATATATACAGGACCACAAATCTAGCCATATACGAATCGAGACTCAGTCATGTATAAAATTAAAATGGTCTTATATCTTCTTGAATTGGTTCATTACAACATGTGATATCAGGTCTACAATATATTAGTTGTGAATGCAAAATAATATTGATATTTTACTTGGCCTATATAACGAAGTCTTAGAAACGCATTGCCATGTCATTTTGGAACCACTTACCCGCAATCACACAATTCACTGATCGGAATACCATCGGGTAGATCCTTTAGTTCATTGTCATAGTCACACATTCTTCAACGCTTCTGGACGGGGTTGTTTGACAAACACGAATTCCACTGACCAAACAAGCCTTGATTTAGTCGGCAATCTTATTCTCCTCACAAAGGACTTTTCTACAGATACCACAAATATTCACGAGTCGTCGCGGACAGAACAGAGATCAGTCAATAAACTGCACTTCCACCGCGCCAAACATATCAATACCGCTATAAATATGTATTAGATATTATTAAGGCACTTTCCTTTCACCTGTGAACTTGATTATAAATCACCTGATCGGTTTAAAGGCACCGTCAACAGTAAATAAACTATGATATTACAAAGTGTTGCAACCAAACAGGTCCACACGACCGTCAGTTTACCTTAACGCCAAAAGCGCTAGCAACAACCACCTGCTGGCCGGGCTTAGCAACTCTTTCGGAATACTTCGGGATTCTTCGTTTAAGATCGGAAAGGTGTAAGATTCTCGATACAAATACAAAGCCATTATATACAAATAATATATAACAGGTACCGACACTGAAGAACACAAAACATAGTGTCAGATCGTTTTATTAAATTATCTTTATGGAATACATTATTAATTGGCAAGGGTCTTCTAATCTGCTCTGGTCAACAAATACCTATTACCCGAGTATAATATTTAGTGTAAAAATTATCTTGGTTATTGTAATTTTCACTTCAACCGAACGTCTTTAGGGAGAGGGGCCAGTGCTACCATGGAGGTATTAATACGTCCATGCTCCAATTAACGCATCGTACTTATAGCTAATACACAAAGCTACAGCAGTTAGTTGTTCGGGCTGCGTAGCTTACATTGAAGAAAACGTGTGCTGGGACGATGCTCGAATAAGGACAAAGACCTGTGTGGGAGGAAAGAGCGTGCATGAGAGTAGTATGGAAAGCGCAAATCTCTCAGCATTATGTGTTGGCGGGATTGTGGTGCTGGAATGAGTGTTATAAATGAGCGTTATGACCATTGACCTCAGGTTGACTTTGACCACGAGCTGTCGAGGTTACTTCCGGTTACGTGACTGGCGGGTGTATTTAAGATAGAACTTGGAAAACAGCCATATATCTCGTAAAAATGCAAAACGGACTTTGTCAAATAAGTCTGGGTGAACCATCCATGGTCCAAATGGGTCCGACTAGGGCTGGTGTGATTTTTACCGGAAGTGATGTTAAGATGCGCATGCGCAGTCACGGAATAGTCGAGAAAGACAACACTTTGAGGTACGCGGGGCGTGTTCGGGTGATCGATGAGCCATCCTATGACTAGATGGAACGTGGAGGGTGTCGTCTTGAAGCCCTCGTTGTGTAGATTACGCGATTGGCTTGTTTTCTTTTTAACCGCAAGCGACGTCATGGGTACGCATGCACAGTCGAGGAGTAGTTGAGAAAGACATTTTTAGGTATGCATGGGCGTGTTTGTGTGATCGACGGGCCATCTTGGGTCTAAATGGGCCGTGGAGGGTGTCGCCTTTGAGCTCTCGTCGTGTAGACTACAATTGACGTGGTTTTTACCGGAATTGACGTCATCAATAGTAGAGGACGCGCAAGGAAGCGGCATGTACGGATACGAAGTAGAGTATTTGGATGATCACAGTGGGTGGTGCTGGGTGGGGAGCTCCCAGCATGTAGAGAGCGGATGTCAGTGAGTAGGATTCAAGGTCGTTTTCGACAACTTTTCTCATCCTATCACGACGGTGCCTGCATGTTCCAGTTACAAGCGTCTAGTCCGTCATTCATAATTCAGCCGTCGTCCATTAAAGAATATCCGCGTCCATAATCCAAAGACCTATTCCATATTCCATATAACAGTATTAGCACCAAATCCAAAAGGATAATCATAGTATACATGAACATAGGCTAGTTTCCTGCAAGAGAGAAGCGGTCAACAGTTTTCAATGATGCCGACAAGACATCATGATGTTCCAAAAATATAAAATCCGTATCGCTGATCAGTATTCTTAATCCATAATAATCGTTGTAAAGTCGTCATCTAGAGAATGATGTATCTCAGTCACGCTTTGATTGTGACTGTTCATATGAACACCACAAGGATCTTGAAGTACATGGGTTCATACGGCCCTTAGCCCCGGGTTAAGCGGAATTTTCACTGGCACTAAGCCTCCATTTTCTTGCGAAAGGTAGACGAATAACTATGCACAGACTCTTATATTCGTCTTTCCATGATCTTTCACACGTACCTATACGTAGTTCTGAAAGCAGCACTATACTGATTGGCTAGTTGAATGAGAGCATAACAACAACATAGGATTGCACGTGAACCATTTTATTATCCCAGTATTACACCATACCAAAGCGGGAAAGGTGCCTTGTGTATATTTATTGTCGTTGTGTGTCCATTTGAAAGGCATCCCCATCAAAGGCTAGTCTGTCAGTCTGTCGTCGAATAAGGTCATACTGGACGTTCATAAAGTTAGACCGCGGTTCGCAGTTCGCAGTTCATTATTCGAGGAGACCAGCAATTATTTCCTCAGATATGGAAATCTGTATTTTTTTATTATGAGTACTTTGAACTCCAAACTCTGTATAGCAAGAGAGAATGGCATGCTCTATATCTTTGCATATTCATATCCCAAATCTGACGCCAGGGTGCGCTGTTAGGGGCGCTGTTATAAGTCGCTGAATGACTGGTCCCGAATAACGAACTGCGAACCGCGATCTAACTTTATGAACGTCATACTGGTCACCCTATCCACGGTTCATTGGGTTTGGTGACCTTGCCAACGGATCAAAGGTGTCGATCTGGAGCAAATCCGGCTACAGCGAGGCACGACCCGTAATAATGGTGAAGGGATGATCGAACACGTTGATGTTGGCACTTGGATGCAATATCGCAACTGCTCTGTGTCTTTATGGCTTAGAATGTACCCTAAGGTCAGATTCAGGTCAAAGACAGTGGCTTGATCGTCAAAGATTGCTTCGGTGTAGCTGCGTAGACAGGCGAGGTTGAACTGGCGGAAATTGTAGATATCTAGCAGAGGGCGTTGGCAATGTAACACCGTCGAATCATGAACCAATGACGCCGATACATCTCACTCACTGGGTGGGCGTCGGGCAAGGTCTCGCTGAGTACGTCTACGGAGTTGTTCGTTAGCGTAGTGTGGCATAGCAGGTTCGTTTATACGGCATTCTCAGACGGCAGGGTGGTCGGAGAATATCTGGGCACATAAATCTCCTGGGTGGGTGGTCCCTCTGCTTCGGTACTATAGCCTCTACCCTCAAATGAGTCTGCGTGTGTCTTATTTTTGATTTGGGGATTTGAAAAATCGTCCACAATCTTTACATGGAGTTCTGATCCTGACCCCATTTTGTGACTACTGGACCTACACCATTATAATAAAACACACAAGACAGAGTGATTGGTGAGATCTTATTTTCATTTATTCAGTGAACAGCAACAACGTGAGAACTTAAGCCCAGAATCACATCCACCTGTGTCAGACTGGGGATCGACTGGACCGCATCCTCTACGAGATTGGTAACGTCGGCATTGACGCCGTATAGTGCTCTATTGTGATGCTGGAGAGAGGGAGACGTCCCACCCATTGCCCCTATTCGGCACTGGTCTGGGTCCGGTTCACAAATCGCTGTTGGTTGAAGAGCTTGACTATGGATGGATGAAGGCCAAGTTTACCCAAAAATACGAGATCTCGGGGGCGCAGGTATTTGATCCTCTATGGCTAGTCCCGCTTGTGTGATTAAGACGCTTCCCGCTTCCTTCGCTCGACCTGTTGAACCCATCACACAGGGCTTGCATATGAATGGGAGGGCTTGTTTCCAGACGGCTTTGGGCCCATACGCCACAAGCTGGAGGAAATTTTGACGCTGCTCCCGAGTACGTTCCCCAGTCTGAGGCCCCGTCGAATGCGTGTGCCGTTTAAGACAGATAGGCCACGGCATATCATCGGCTTAGCCTACATTGCTGTGTGCATCGTCATATAAAGATCGTCACTTCCGGAGATTACGCCACTTCCGGTTTTGGTCCGCTCGAAGGCACGTCCGACGTAACTTTGCTCGAAGAAATGCTTGAAACAGGCGTCTCAAGGTAGGTAACTTTGCAAGAAATAATTAGGAGTACTGACCATTTTGCAAGAAAAGTGGACACTATACGGTCCATTTTGCCACCAGTGAAAACTCCATATTCTGAAACTGTCCCTACTAGAAGGATGATTGGTTCTTGCACACAATGCAATCAATGCGTTCATGTGATGTCAACAGTGATGTGAAAAATGGGAATGACTTTGCTAATGTGACGTTACACTATACGGCACACCCCACAGTATCGTAGCAATGGCCCCTCTAATTTCATAATAGGGTGGACAGTCCGATTTCTGCTACATCAAATTTCTTCTTGCCTTCATCATAGCTTATATCTATAATACCATCCTGTTCAGCATCGTCAGTACTGCAAACGAGCCTTTAAGGACGGATGGCTGGGTTTGACTAGTGATCGGGATCACAGAGTAAAGGTTTTCCTGCGTCATTCATGCCCCTTGGTTGTGCCTAAATATCATGACTTTATTATGGAGAGAAAATCTAGCAAAAAAATAACCCAGGTAGGTCGACCCCATCGCTCGACCTTGAAACCGCTCTTACAGTTTTTTTTTCAAGGAAGCTGGGCCGAATTTGCGAATTGTAAGAAAAATGAAGCAAGATTGGAGGGTGATGTTCGAGCCTCAATTTTTTATAATATATCAGTGTTGTGTCGTAAAATAATGTTTTAATCATGATCCTTGAGAAAATATATACATATAAGTGATTTGGGTTGAAGATTTTACGAGAGTAAGTGATTTGGGTTGAACATATTACGATAGGTAATGGTCGGAAAGCGGTCAGTACCCATGGCGTTAGAGTGAAATTGTTGCAATTGATGCGACAAAAGGTAAATTACAAGCGTCTAGTCCGTCATTCGTAATTCAGCCGTCGTCCATTAAAGAATATCCGCGTCCATAATCCAAAGACCTATTTCATATTCCATATAACAGTATTAGCACCAAATTCAAAAAGACAATCATAGTACACATAAACATAGGATAGTTTCCTGCAAGAGAGAAGCGGTCAACAGTTTTCGATGATGCCGACAAGACATCATGATGTTCCAAAAATAAAAAATCCGTATCGCTGATCAGTATTCTTAATCCATAATAATCGTTGTAAAGTCGTCATCTAGAGAATGATGTATCTCAGTCACGCTTTGATTGTGACTGTTCATACATGGGTTCATACGGCCCCTAACCCCGGGTTAAGCGGAATTAGACACAAGTTACGAAACGTAACGCCATAGATCTTGCACGCTACTCTCGTATTTTGCTATCAGCATGCGATATATATCGCCAAATTTGAGAAACTTTGAGTGGAGGCGCTTGGTAGAATAGCCCTGTTTTATAAGTTTCTGCAACAATGTTTTGTGACGTTGATTAAAATCGTCACATTCAACACAGGATCTAGCAAATGCTACTAGGCGAGATCATGAAACCATGTCAATCAAATCGAAGCTTTACACCACGAAACCAATCTATACGTCCAGTCTCTGTTTCATTTTTATCTACATTGTTTTTCATCAAACATATTTATTAACGTTGTTGTATTAATGATAAATGGTGCATTTGAAATAAAGGCCCGTCCAGTCCGGCCAACATAGTTCTGCAACGATAACCCCAGCAGCAGTAGACATGTACCTCCGTCGCTTTGGCTGCGAGTTTACTGCGAGATGCACCCATAAGGTCCAGATCCATTACACGAGTACTCACAGCTACAGGTTTTGGAGTTACAGCAGCTGCTGCAATCTCCTGGCTTCGATTGCATATACCTTTCGTCTAAACGGCTGCAGGAATGGAGCTGTTTGTAAAAAGCGGAAAACGGATCGAGGCTTGGTGAATGCAGCTGCTGCAACGTCGGGAGTAGTAGTAATAGCTGAAATATCTTAGTTTTTCGCAGCAGGATCACCATGTTAAGGATGACGTCACGTCCGTTCGAGGGTACTTCCTTGTCAAAGGCCACTTCAAGTGCGAGGTCAAGTCCGTTGCGAGGTCAGCTACGGTCACGGGACAGGCGTGTGGATGTAAAAATTGGATTTCCCAGAAAATGTGGGGGAAACGGACCTTACACCCGAACATGCGGAAAAAACGTCAAGCTCTCTAGATTTGTATCTAATTCCGCTTATGCCGGTGCTAGGGGCCGTGTGGTCATGTCATCCAAGTTGCCACATGAACAGGTACAATAAAAGCGTACCTGAGATACAAAACATCGCGAATCGTTAGATTCTTGGTATGTGCGTTAGAATAGGTTAACCAGAAGACTATACTGTGAAGTCATGTGGTTCCGTCAGTATGTCGACACGTCTTCCCACTTCCCTGTATATGGCGAGATTCTGCTGGTGGACGTTTCGTCCCCGAGGCCCGCCCCCTGTACAGACCTTTTGGTCTTTGATATATGTTGGCATTGATACTGAGTCGACATCGGGCCTTACAGACTATTCTTTTGTGTTAAATGCCGTCATATTCATCTGACGACGATACAGCTCACCAATGCCCAATATACGAGTTGTCAGAGCATTTCCATCATAGCTCACTAGATTTGTATCTAATACCGCTTATGCCGGTACTAGAGGCCGTGTGGTCATGTCATCCAAGTTGCCACATGAACAGGTACAATAAAAGTGTACCTGAGATACAACACATGTCGCGAATCGCTAGATACTTGGTATGTGCTTTAGAATAGGTTAACCAGAAGACTATACTGTGAAGTCATGTGGCTCCGTCAGTATGTCGGCATCTCTTCCCACTTCCCTTATATGCGTTGTAATCTAAGTGGGCTCTGCTTGGTCTACATGGGTCATGGATCTCATCTTCAAGCACTCGGTATGTAGACTATGACTGGATTGGTTGGAATGAAAGGGACATCAAGGTGCGCATGCGCAGTCGAGGCGTGATAGAGAACGCTGCCAGCTTAGGGGAGGCCAGGGGCGTGTTTAGGTGATCAAGGGGACCATCCTTGCTCTAAATGGGCCATGCAGGGTGTCATTTTGAAAGCGTCTTGGTGTACACTACTCACTGGCGTGATTTTAACTCGAAATGACGTCATGGTGTGCGTGCACAGTCATGATGCGCATGCACAGTCGACCGTTTGGAGTGCACAGGGATGTGTTTGTGCCATAGGAGCAATCCTGGATCCAAATGGGCCGTTCAGGGTCTCGTCTTGAAGCCCTCGTCGTGTAGTGTCACACTGGGGTGGTGACGTCATAATGCGCATGCGAACTCGGGTTTAGTAGAAACATCGTAATTTTGGGTGCACCCTGTAAACATGCCAACAACTAGACCCCTATACACTGCCCACAAGAAGTCATGGTCTAAGTGGCTTGTACATTGTGTCATGATCACTTGAGGAGGAGAGAAGAAAGCGCAATTTCACGCGGGCCCTTACATCTAGACCCCTATACACTGGTCCGTAGGGGCCGATATTCGGGGGATGCCCGACTCATGCTGTAGAGTACGACAGGGTTGTTGACGTCATGATGCGCATGAGCTCTTAGGACGTACTAGAGAAAGCGCAATTTCGGATGCGCACTGGGGATAGACCTATATTTTTAAATATACTAGCCTATACGGGCGGATATTTGCTGGGGACCTCCAGTATACTAAGTCCGGGGTAGTGATATGAGCATTCGCGAAGGTGTAGAGAAAGTTGCGCATGGCCACTGGAGTTTAAGTTCCCCCATGCACACATCTATACCTACTCACTAATGTATTAACGCCATGATTGCTGTTGTCCAATCAAAGGCCGCCCGTGCCAATCTTTGACTGCTGTTTTCGGTCGACCGTTTGGCCTAAACATCTTCAGGTAGTTCAGGATTACAAGCGTCTAGTCCGTCATTCATAATCCAGCCGTCGTCCATTAGAGAATATCCGCGTCCATAATCCAAAGACCTATTCCATTTCCATATAACAGTATTAGCACCAAATTCAAAAAGACAAAAGTATACATAAACATAGGCTTGTTTCCTGCAAGAGAGAAGCGGTCAACAGTTTTCAATGATGCCGGCAAGACATCATGATGTTCCAAAATATCAAATCCGTATCGCTGATCAGTATTCTTAATCCATAATATTCGTTATAGAGTCGTCATCTAAAAATGATGTACCTCAGTCACGCTTTGATTGTGACTGTTCATATGAGTACCATGAAGATCTTGAGACCGATGAGAGATCTTTTTTCGAACTTTGACCGCATTTGTCCGAGCCTCTGTGGGTGGTAACCCCATATCCTCTTTCAAGTGACGCCTGGTCTTCAAGATGTACCTTTGCATGGGATCGCACTTCATTTCAAGCGGCAGCAGGCTATACTATTCATAGATCGTCATTGATCTTTTCCTGATACACGGCGTATTTGGACGTAAGCGTCTTGCAAGTTATCCTGCCTGGCGTCCTCTGTCGCCGCAGCTTGGGTATTAATGGTCGTTTTGAAGATACGGTCTCAACAGTGAGGTCCGTTTTTCCTCACTCAGACTTCCTTTATTGTCTGCGGTCGCTTTCAGCCAGACCGTCAGTGAGTAGGCTCTCAGCATCAGCCTCTGCATCAAAATCTGTCTCAGTGGGTTCCTTGGAGTCATACCAAAGTGTCTGGTGAACATGTGTTCACACTCAGAGCAACGATACGCCAAGTTGACTGAATGAACGTCGATTAGGACTGCTGTACAGGCATTGACGGACTTTAAGAAGGGGGTTGACGCCATCAGCAAGGCGTCAAAGCCATAACTCTCACCGGGCGCTCTGGGGGTCCACTTAGTAAACAGTTCGATCAGTTGGAAGAAAAGAGGCTAAGGTGTAATGTCCCGTCTCCAGTTGCGCTTCCATGAAGGTCTGAAATGCCTCATGCAGGATCAGCAGGTCCTGGGTTCGATTATCCTCTGTTGGTAGTATATGTTTCTTATGCAGTAGAATTGGAACGAAATGCAAGAGGTGGGACTAAAATGCAATCATATGACTCTATCTCTCATTCAGACCCGAGAATACGGTGGATTCTCGACGTGACCTTAGTATCCCAGCCGCGCTTTCATTACAGCTGTTCATGTGGAGACTGAATTATCCACACGGTCCCAAGCACCGGCTTAGCTAAGTTAAATACGCTAGCTCGGGAGCTGTGATGGCAGATCAGCTCAAACAAATAACTTGTCTGATGTTGATGGATGAGCATCGAGAACGTGTGATGGAGTAAACGCCTTAACATTGGGTGAACCGAGTAAATGCAAGTGAAACACATCCGGCTCACCCATTGGATCTCATCCATGAGCATGGCAAGATGACAACACATGCGTTGTCGCCTACGCAGAGCTGCATCGGTAGTCCCAGCCTGAACTGTATCAATAATTGCATCGGTGCTTTCTCGTTGGCTTAGGGCACTCACGGCCTCGGTTTGGTGTACCTCATCGGAGCGACGGCCTGATATAACGCTTCGGATAGAATACCCCTGTCGTTACGTGGATTCCGTAGTGCTGATGGTGAACTTTGGGGGATCTTGTCGTCTAGAGTATTTAAAGTTCAACTGTGAACGCTTTTGATCTTAATGATGCGTTGAAACAGGTGTTTCTTTTGGTCGATCGCCCTGGCATACACCGCTGCCCAGCTCATGTCCGGGGTTTTCAATATTGACGTCGTTTGGTCGATTTTCTATTTGACTGGTTCATTGACCGGTGATTTCCTATCGACCACGAGGTTGACATACGTAAATCCCGTAAAGCCATGCTACTGCCTCTTTTGAGTACCCTCTGCGGTGGAAATTACTGTGGCCTCCAATGTCTGTTGACCTAGGCGCCATGCTTACTTTGAAGAGATCCCGTCATAGCATTGCGTTCAGCGCGTTGGGCTCAGGCGTGTGATCCCCCGATATTGAATTGAGTTCGACCTTCACTGTTGAGTGATGAGAGTATTCCAGAACTGGTGGTATGAAGGTTTCCCATACGACCTTATAAGACCAGTCATTCACTCGTGTCTCACTCATTCACTCATCCCCTCACGTCTAAATCACTCGCTCACTCACTCACTCACTCGCTCACTCACTCACTCATTCACTCACTCACTCGCTGACTCCCTTACTCACTCACTCACTCACTCACTCATTCACTTTGTACTCGGTACCATACATGGGAGGTTACTCTATCAAGCTAGACAGACCCTTGATCTCTTACTGTCTACACCCCATTAGTCAATAGTTACCCCTATGGGTTAGTGTATAGGAGTGTTCATTTCATCCATCATTCAAATCCATTTCATTAAATCCGTCCATTTTATTCATCCATTAAGTGCCGATGCACAGCTTTTTCTACACCTCCTCGACGGCGCATGCGCGTATCATTACCGTAGTCTTAGTATACTGAGACCTCGCACCACAGATCCGCTCCCTATTGGCTGGTGCATTAAAAAATATAGGCCCATCCCCAGTGCGCATCCGAAACTCTGCTTTGTTCGCACATACCGGCCCCTACGTACCAATGTATATAAGGGTCTAGATGGAAACAGGTCCCCAGGGAGCTTTATCTATCACTCCTTGACGCATCATGACGTCACCACCCGAGACGTTGTCTACTATACGAGAGTTGTATATGAGTCTAGTGGTAGGCATGACCGGGGCGCACCCGAAATTGCGCTTTCTCTACTACTCTCCGAATGATAATGCGCATTATGACATCACCACCTCAGTATGACTCTACACGATTATGGCTTCAAAACGAGACCCTGCACGGTCCATTTAAAGCCAGGGTGGCCCCATGTCCATCCCGAACTGCCCTCTTCTTAAATACTCCTCGACTGCGCATGTCATTTCTGGTAAAAAAATATATAAAAAAACAAAACAAAAAAACACGCCAGTCGTAGTCTACACTAAGAGCCCTTTGAGACGAAACCCAACATGGCCCATTTGGAGCAAGGATGGTTCCAAGATCATCCAAATACTCCTAAACTGCCAGCTTTCTCTAATACACATCGACTGCGCACCGTGACGCCATTTTAAGTCCAAACCATCCCAGTTGCTCTACATGTCGAACACTTCAAAACGAGACACTCCCATCTAGACTCACTTGACGTTTTTTTTAGCATGTTCGGGTGTAAAGTCTGTTTTCCCGGAAAATATTAGTTTTACATTCACCCGCCAGTTACGTGACCGGAAGTGACCACGCATCGGAAGTAACCGCGCAGCGGAACTAACCTTTGATCGGGAAGTGACCTCGACCGGATGTGATGTCATCCGTGACGTCATGACCCTCCGCGGAAATACTAAGAGATTTCAGCTTTTACTACTACTGCAAGCAGTTTAAAGATCTGCGTAGACCTGTCTGCTAAAACGATGCCGCTCCTACAGACAGTCCTGATTCCATAAATCATAGAAAAAGCTGATGAGATACGGTGGCTCCATTTATTTGAAATAGAGCTAACCGAGTCGAAATTGTTTCAAATGATCGTGAACAAGAATAGGCTAAGCAATTTGCAATCTGATTAAAACTCAGACTTAATAACCGCTCCTCTGTCGGACATGTCGACATGTCAGATAGAGGAGCGGTTATTAAGACTGGGTTTTAATCAGATGGAGTAATTTGAGAATTCAATCATTTATTTCACATACCGGGGCGCATATGTGAAACACATATGTACAAAGAATTTCAACATATGTAGAAAAAACTGTGTATTTAACCTGGGATAAAATACTCTATCCCAGATTTAACAAATGAAAAGTTCTGTATAAAAGATTTATACATATGAAAACGTTCTATCCATATGTGGAAAACGTTCGTACCGCATATATGTTAAAGCATTTGGTTCCTCTTTTTGTTAAAATATTATGTTAAATAATATATCAAGTGACGATATCGTACATCCCGGTACCGGTAATGAATTTAACTTGTGTGTATAAAACTTTTCTATATATGTATATTTCAGAAATATGTGAAGTAAAGCGATCTTCTCCACATATGTGTAATTCTTTTGTAAATATGTTTTTGTCTTGTTAACAAAAGGTTTTAACATACAGTTTTTTGACATCTGTGTACAACAATGATATGGAAAATTGTGTAGGCTATTACTTTTGTACGGTGTGTTGAATTCGTTTTGGCAAATGTGCAATATGTAAAATTCTATAATACTTATGTCAATAACGTCGAGCTAACCGTGCATTTATTACACGTTTTAGCACGGTTATGTGAAATCAACATACGTCAAGTGCAGGTGTTCATTGGGAGATTCCATTTCACAAGTCGGATGAGGAAAGGGACGTCTGCTTTCATACAAGTAACAATTGAATAAAACATATTTCTGATCCAAGCTGACCAAATACTGACACAACGTTCACAAATGGCTTTTAAACATATTTTTATGCAAATAGTTCTGTATTACACCAGGACAGACTGGGTTAAACGTTCAGTGGCTTATCATTCAAGAGAGGATTGCCGACAATCCTGCAACAAGACCATGCAGCGACATACGATCTTTAAATCGGAAACCGTAACAGTTGTCGGAAATATATGTCTGGTAAGGGTTTCCCGACTGAAGGTTTCCGCCTGTCACATGACCAGATGGCTGGTCAAAATGGCGGCGATAGACATCAAGTTGAAAAAAGTGAACAAAATATACAGAGATGGGGTATGTTGCGCCCCTACAATGATATATCAATGCTATGTTTTAATTCAATAGTAGCAGCACATCATTGTGTATGGATTCGTTGAAGAGAACAACAGAATCTGGGGGCCGGACATTGGCACTGACAGCTGGGGTGTCGGCAGTGTGACCTGGCCACTTCTCTTGGCTCTTTACATGTTTTCTATCTATATCGTCATGATCTGATGATCGTAGTTATATGCTTTATTTTCACAAAGAAAAACAGCGATGCAAAATCATACCTTAGATCATAAAGAAAATTCCATCATGGAAAAACTGCATACATGCTATGTAATACAACGACTTACCGTGTGATGATTTTAGTTTCAAAGATATAGTAAAATTGAGCCAGTAAAATGATCCAACATAATCCATTGAATGCAGTGAGATAGTTCTCATTTTGTTCAGTTGCCAGTTTGTCCAGTTCTTATTCTATGCATTGCCATTCTGTCATAATTTGTGATTTCCATTTTGTCTGATTTGCTATAATTTTTGTCCATTGCTATTTTGACAACTATGCATCAGATATAGAGTTCTGTTGTGTAAAACTAGAATAGCATCATATTAAAACGTTGGGGAGACTATAACTATAATGTTACTGTTATTTTCAGGACCTGGTTGCTGGAGTGGTTGTGGTGGACAGTAGAGGTGACCTTCAACATCAGGGTATTACACTTTCCATGGAGGGCACCGTCAGTCTACAGCTCAGTGCCAAAAGTGTCGGTCTCTTTGAAGCCTTTTACAACTCTCTAAAGGTAACTACTGGTTTAGTGGGAAGGTGAAGGCGGTGGTGAGGGGGGCACCTATGATTCATGCCTGAGAATGTACTGGTAAATCATAAGTGATTTGCGTCTGAGAGGTGGAGAGTGGATGGGTACATGGCACTGCGGTGCATGACTGAGTTTGATTTGGTGAAAGGGGTGGGTTACAATCTACATTTATGTTTACTGGTATTGCATTTGTTGACCACAGTAATGTTAAAGGTGAACTGTAAAGCTTTTAATTTTTTTCTAAAATGATGCTTACATACATCTCGTGTTATGTGATATCTGTTATACGATTTTGGGGCAAATATATTTTGCTAAATTGTACTAATATTAAAGTTATCCTGTTATAAATCTGTATTGAAAACTTGCATCGCTTGTCTCTCTCTGCTTGTAGAACATTATAGAGGTCTCCTTCATTCAAGTTTTAGTTAATATATCATTTTACATGACGTCATGCTACGTCGGATGAATGAGTGAGGACCACTATAACATCATTACGTTCCAAAAAAAAGGGAGGCAATCGATGAAGTCTTCGAAAGTTGTGGCTCCCGTTTTCTGGTGGTATAAGTTTTGACTTATCATATACTCGGAAGAAGAAAATAATCCACAGAACTATTACCGCACATAAACAACTATAACTACAAAGTCATTGATTTTTGACATTTTAGCAGAACATTGGAAAGCGTTGCAGTTCACCTTTAAAAACATAATTGATTTTCTTGTTGTAATTTCATAGTAACTGTGGAGTATCTCATGCTCTCAAAATTGTTTTATTTGCCTGTCAATAAATGAGGTCGTATATTATGATCACAATTCTCATTGTGCAATTGTCGCCCATCTATTAACTTTACTTTTCTATGTGATATCCCCAGTTCCATATTATAGATTGGTACCAAACTTTAGGTATAGTTACTTTTTAGGTACCTCATCTATGAGGTTATATAGTCAAAGGTCAAGGTCATTTGGGCCAGAGAATTTTCTAAAAAAAAAAAAAAAAAAAATCTCCAGTTCTGAATGTTGGTAATAAACTTTGGGTATATATATTGCAAGCTTTCCCATGGCATATACCTCCTACTGTCAGTTATAACTTCTGATTGAATTTGGGTTTAAAATGCAGCACACAGCTTTTGTGTGCGACTGTCGGCCAATCAGCGTCACCCATTACTAAACAGAGCAGGTTGTGTTCAGGATGTCACAGCTGAACAGGATGCTGTTAAATGTGCTCTATTATAATAGTTAAGTAGCTAACATGTCCCTTCTTCTATAAGATATACTGGATGCATTTTCCATCTCTCTCGTATGCATATATCTGTTTCCTGCGTCGATCAAATTCAATAAAGACTGAATGTGTGCCACACTTTTTTATCTCAGTGCAGTCAGAGGGTCAGTCACTGACAGTTTAGAAGGTTACAAACTCTGACAGTAATCGTAAAGTAATGTATTGGATGTACCTCACCAATGGGGCAAAGAAGAACCCTATTTATTCTGAGGTCAAAGGTCTCGTAGGCCAGAAAATGTGGAAACAAAATGGAAAATTATGAAGTTAATCATATTCGATTATGATCAGATTTCAAGTATGCCTCAACTGGCAAGCAAGAAGCATATTAGTTTTGAGGTATATCTGCCCATCTGTCAGTTTGTCTGTAAACTGGTACAATATCTCCCGTTCCTAATGTTTGGGATTGGTACTAAACTTGTGTATACCTTAACCATGGGACATAGACATGATAGAACAAGGTCAAGGTCATGAGGATAAAAGGTCAAAGCCAAGGTTACCTAGGTCAAAACTTGTATAGTTCATGCTAGTATAACAACAACAGAGGAATGCAGATTGTGACTAAATTTCAGTTATATCTGATCGTGCACATGTACTTTAACCTTGGAGGAAAGAAAAGCGCTGTTAATTCTAAGGTCATAGGTCAAAGGCCCATCGGTTCTTCTGTTCTTCATCATTAACTTAAATGTTATAAATATTTCAGCCAATTCAACTGATCAATTACACATTAGAAGTTGCCAAGCCTGGAAAACTGCCATCGGGAAAAACTGAGATACCATTTGAAATTCCATTGCGAGCCAAACCGAACAAACCTCTGTATGAAACCTATCATGGGGTGTTTGTCAATATACAGGTTAGTCACTGGCATGTTAATGATTTGACTGTAATATAGAGCAAGAAACTTCCTAATGATTGTACATTTGTTTTCTTCTATTTTACATGTATATCAAATATAAGAAAAATTCTCCCCACTCCTGTGCTATTAATAGTCTGAAAACTGAATACAAATGAATTGATGGTGCATAAAAATGTCTAGCTAATCCAATATTGTAATAATATTGGACATACATGTACCTGTTTGCTCAAAATACAGATAGGCCCTCAGTTTGTGCATGTAACACGTCTCATAATCGCTGGATTATATCACCACCCAGTGGCACAGACACTCACATGAGTCCTTTCATACTACTACTTTCATCCTACTAACCTGTGGAATGGACACACAGCTTATTTTATAGTACAGAATATAATTTTTTTAGACATAGCTTAAGATAGTACCCGACTGTATATCTTATATTGCCAACTGATCGTATATATATGATTTTGCTTGCTTTCAGTATACGCTAAAAGTAGACATGAAAAGATCATTGCTGAGCAAAGACCTTCAGAAACAGTGTGAATTCATAGTCGAGTATAAGGTGGGTAATACCCTTGTATAAATGGGTAATCAGTTACCCCAGTATAAGGTTGGGTACTCTTGTAGCTATGTCACAGAGTGTAAGCATCATGCTGCATGACATGCAACAAGTTATCTGATCTCTTGTTTGGATTGAAACTGTTGGCTTGCTCATATAATCTTGGTACACAGTTCCTACAGTTGTCTGATCATTTTTGGTCTATTTTGACCTGGCTATACTGAGAGGTCATACAAGCTACTGTTTAACTATACTACAGCCACCAGTGCTAGTTCAGTCTAAATTGAACTAATTTTCTACCTCCACTCCAAAATTAGTGTTTCCCATTCATCCCGGAGAGGGAAAAAATATATGTTTTCAATCCAACATATAAGTTCATCCATTTTGTGCACATTTTTCGCTTGACCCTCCAATGTGATATTTTCAGGACCAAGACACGAAAGCTAAAGCGAAGTCGGTTCCATTTACAATATCTCCTGAAACACTTACCAATGTGAAAGAGGTGAGATTGTTAGGCTGATGCACTGGACAAATGTCAAGCTGAGTAAGCTTATATCTCAGAATACATGTATATGGTGGGTTCAGCGAACAAATCCCTATGAAGAGAAACCATGTAAATTAACTGTGGCTATCAGTTTTTATAAGCAGCTCATCAATGACTCGAGTATTGTCCTCCAGCTGCCACCAGAGATCTGTCCAGTTTAGCATATATTATGCATTTTTGAGGGGTTTTTTTTTGTATTTATAAGTTTTCCATTTATTTGGTGTTGTATGGATGAGTCTTGGGCGTAAGGGCAGGGAATAGCTTGTGAGTTCCTTCCTTGGACGAGTCCTTACAACACCATACGATCTATTGAGCTATGAATACAAAAGAAAACAGCAAGAAATGCTGGCATAAATGCAGAAGGCCCCACAATTTTATAAATTGGGTTCTCAGGCCCCGCCAGCATGGAACGTTTCACCCACGCTTCAAAGCTTTTTATTGGGACTTTCAGAGCCGAAACAAAATATTCACTAAAGGGGTAACAAGTCATTTGCTCAGAATAAAGGGAAACCCAGGACCTGTATGAACTCGTAAATGTGTTTGCAACTTCTTTTGCTTACTGACAACCTTACAACTTTGTGGTGTGATGACTAGGTCAAGGAATAGGATTTACACTTGATCTGAACACAAGGTAGTCTGTCACAGTCTGTTGTTAGCAGTTGTCTCCCCTGCTGTGCTAATAGGAGATAGGTCTAAAACACTGAATAGTCTCTACATGCGTTTGTCTGTCACAATCTGCTGTTGCCAGTTATCTCCCTTGTTGTGCCAGTGGACAGTTTCAGGGATTTACATTGTCTGTGCACAAAGTTTAGTCAGCCACAATCTCTTTTTAGCAATTATCTCCCCGGTTGTGCCAATAGACAGGGTTGGGGGAATAGGAATTCACACTCACAAACATGTGGTATTCAGTCATAGTCTCTATTTATCACATTCGTGCTCACTCACGAATGTTCATGCATGGTGACCAGACAATGATCCCAAGAAATTTGTGAAAGGGAGTACTTCATTACAAAATTTTTATATAATGGTTGAATATTCAACAAATATTAAGAATCCACACCAACAGTTTAAGGCTTATAGTACTATTACAGTTACACCTACATTTCGCGAAGTTCTGCTATCGACGACGTCAGCCTCTGTGCCTCACATTAATTGATGTAAACACACCAAAGCAAGATGGCCACCTACTAGGATAGAGATCAGAATCTCAAAGAAGGTCTGTCTCAATTTATAGAATGTATTTATCATTTACCACCATTGTGCCAGTTGTGAGGTCTGGGGACAACCAGAGCATTGAAATATGTCCATGACAGTACTAGACACTGTTATATAGTATTAATTATGATAACCAGCCTTTGCTTTAATCATGTGATATTTTCTTGACAGAAACAAAATGTACCACCGTTTAAGGTGAAGGGAAAATTGGACTCCTCTTCAATATGTATAACCAGGCCATTACAAGGGGAGGTAAGTCATTTAAAAATAATGTGTTGGTTGGAAAATTTCTGTCAATCAATGTCACGGTATTTAGTACATTTGTGTAATTCTAGAGAGATGTGCGCCTTTCTAAAATTACAAATCGGTCTTGATCAGGGACATAGTTTTCACAACAAAAATACAATTGCCAGTGGGTGCTCTGGAGAAGGAGGGCTGCAAGACTAGAAAACAGGACTATTCACAAGTTTCTCTCGAATTCGACTCAGAAAGGTTCAGATTTGTTTTATTCTGTTGCAGTTGGTGGTTGAGCATTGTGATGCACCTATCAAATCCATAGAACTCCAACTGGTCAGGGTGGAGACGTGTGGCTGTGCTGAAGGTTATGCCAAAGATGGTATGTATGGGCAAAAGTGGTATCTCCCATCTAGCCAATGGGGGACTTGCACAATATATATTATCCAATCAAATTCTGTTATTGTCACTTCCTGTTTATCGATTTTGGTTTAATTAAAGGTTCTAAGAAATACTCCCTGCAAACTCTGGATGAAAATTTACAGAGAAGCTGTGTTAACAAGTTGATATTTTTTTCATGGAAAATGCAATAAAACTGGATTTTTTGACGCAATAAAACAGATGTTGTGAAAAACGTATTTAAGCCTTAAACTCTGACCCATGACATCTGAGTCAGATTACAATCATGTCATATAATATCGCCTAGTCTGGTGTGTGAGATGTTCTATTTTGACTCACATTTCACAACAATTGGGTCTGATATCATGATGATGCCAACAAAGATATTTTGTTTTAGCTTTGTGATGTGGTTGGCGTTACAATGAAAATGTGGCCAAGAACATCGCTACAATAACTGGCTACAAACAATCGTAATCAGACTCAGATGTCATGGGTCAGCAGGTCACAGCCTGGAAATGCAAGGTTTCAGGTTTTTAGCTCATCTGGGTCGAAGGCCCGATGGGCTTATGTCATGGCCTGAATGTCCGTCGTCCGTCGTGCGTAAACATCTTCTTCTCTGAAACCGCTTGGCCGATTAAGCTGAAACTTGGCATGCATGTTCCCCCTAATGAGTACACCAGAATTTGTTCATGCGGTGTCGATACCATTTTAAATATGTCTGCCATGGCGGCCATCTTGAATTTGCCAGTGAAATCTTGTCATTATTTTTCGGTAACTACTTCATGGATCTTTCTCAAATTTGGTACACCGGTTCCCCTTTGGGTCTAGTTGTACAACATGTGTACTTTAGTCCAATTTGAATATCCAATATGGCCACCAGGCGGCCAGCTTGGATTTCCCCATGAAACTTTATCGTGATTTCTCAGGAACTACTGCATGGATCTTTCTCAAATTTGGTACACAGGTTCCCCTTGGGGTCTAGTTGTGCAAGATACCTTTTGTGGTCCGATTCAAAAATCCAATATGGCCACCAGGTGGCCATCTTGGATTTCCCCATGAAACATTGTTATTGCGATTTCTCAGGAATTTCTGCACGGATCTTTCTCAAATTTGGCATACAGGTTCCCCTTGGGGTCTAGTTGTGCAAGATACCTTTTGTTATTGGATTCGAAAATCCAATCTTGGATTTCCCCATGAGACTTTGTTATTGCGATTTCTCAGGAACTACTGCATTGATCTTTCTCAAATTTGATACACAGGTTCCCCTTGGGGTAAAGTTGTGCAGGATACCTTTTCTGATCCGATTCGAAAATCCGATATGGCCACCAGGCGGCCATCTTGAATTTCCCCATGAAATTTTGTTATCGTGAATTCTCAGGAAATTTTTGCATGGATCTTTGTCACAGGTTCCCCTTGTGGTCCAGTGGTGCAAGATACCTTTTTTGGTTCATTTCGAAAATCCAATATAGCTGCATCTTGAATTTCCCATGAAACTTTGTTATCATGAAATCTCAGAAAATTACTGCATGGATCATTTAGTGTTCAGGGGGGGACAACACAAGTTAGAAACTCATCTCACAGTTACTTTCTCCAGTTACAGCCAGATGAGCTACAGTGCCGTGGCACTATCTTTTTACACATCGACCATTCCTAAAAAACAGTAAACCGCTATTACCACAATTTGGCATAAAAAATATTGGGTGTGGGGACCATTTGGTAGAATCTTTAACCAATCAACTGACAGAACTAGCAATTCCGGTTTATCTTCTGGCCCTATTGTGCAAGTCTCGCACTGTCTTGAGGATATCAGATGATCTATTTCGTTTATGTGCCGGTCTGTTCAACACAGGCGAAAGCCTGCACTTGAATTTCATCAAATATTTGTTCTTATTTGTTTGATGCACATGTACCAGTATTTGTTATTGTCTGGAATTTTCAAGAAATATGCCAAAACTCCCATTGTAATCGGAAAGAAGAAAAACAACAGACTACAACTATCAGGAGCAGATATGTACATGTATAATTTGTACTAATCTATTCTCTTCTGGAGGGGCCCTTGGTGGCCATAGTCTAAGGCGCTACGTGTGGAAATTTGCCGGTTAGTTGCCGTCGGGCGGTGGTTCTGTCCGGGTAGTCCGGATTCCTCTACCAATAAAACTGACTGTCACCATATGAGTGAAATAACATTGTGTGTGACATTAAACCAAATGCCTACCCCGTTCTCTTCTTGGTTGTTAATGAAAAATAATAGTAGGAAGAGGTCATGACTCCGATATGTCCTTCACTCTTCCTCAGCGACCGAGATCCAGAACATCCAGATAGCTGACGGTGATGTGTGTCGTGGTATAACGATTCCTATCTACATGATATTCCCTCGTCTCTTCACCTGTCCGACTCTCTCCACAAATAACTTCAAAGTCGGTAAGTACAGTCGAGCTCTACATACATATGCTTGATTATGAATGATTTTGACAACTTCCTGTTCTGATAAATTTAATAACCCTCTATTTTTACAGCAGAAAATTTCACTTCCTGTGATTGAATTATTAGAGGGATAATGATTACCGTAAATCAGGTAATCTTTTATGTTCAGATTACTCCAGTAATTGTATTTGTTATTCCAGAGAGCATGAATTCATTCATGTATTAAAATTACAGCAAGCCAATTTCTAGATTCCCGCTTCGAACTTGCCTTGATATATCTGACCCTCTATAATGTTCAAAGAACTTATAAATAAACACTGACCTTGAATCCATTTGAATTTAGAAATGTGTCATAGAAGAGCGTTGTTGATTGGCTGACCTATGTATTGGGCCAACACAACCACCGTATAAGGAGGAATCATGCAGCTACTCGAGACTGAGGTCTCCCTAAACACAATCGCCGGGTAGGTTCTGATTGGTTCATCTCGCATTCGTAGATAAATTTTACACCTGAATTTTGAACACTGAAGGTGGCCAGATGTATCGAGGCGAGTTCAAAGTGGGAATGTAGAATTCGTTTCACAAAGTCTTTGTATGATGGAAGTGGTTTACCCGCAAATAGTGAGGGTATTTCACGAAGTATTCATACGAGTCTTACTGTGTTTGCTTGCGAATCCGGAGGCTTTGCGAGATGACCCAGAGGGGTTCCTTGCATTGTCTGTGAAATTGGAACCGATTCGTTTTATAGAAGTATATATTTTTTATATCTGATCTCTTCTATCCACAGAATTTGAGATGAACATAGTTGTAGTGTTCCATGATGATCATCTGGTCACAGAAAACTTCCCGATCAAGTTAACACGATTCTGAAGGACTCGACCCAGTAACTTTTGGAGAACATTATCATGTGGTGACAAGTAGGATACTCAATGATTGTACAGGACCCATTCCACAGAAACACATCCAAATATAACACCAGTAACAAGATGAAATTTTAGCCTGTGGAGAGGTTAAATTGCCTTTCAAGACAATTTGTTGTCAGGGGCTAGTTTATACAGTTCAAATTCCATACTGTTTTACTGGTATCAGAAGCAAATGAACTGGAAGTCTGCATCCTTACATCAGACTAGCTTGAATCCCTGCTTCCCTTCCTGTGATGTAGTTGCGTTGTAAGATTTGTATACATGTTATGTTCATGTGGTTTCAAATCAATAATTAAGCGCTGCATCCTGGGAGACGAGCTGATGCTGAAATGTACACAGTCAAACCCACAATCCCCCACATAGCGCCTGTGAATTTCATCTTGCGTGTGTAGGGATTATGCAAGAGTCTAGTGGTTAGGCTGTTCGACGAGTGCCTGTGCTGTCTAGCTAGTGTAACTAAATGATACACACTTCTAGTTAATTCGCTTCTGCTGGTACCTAAATTACCAGTACTATTTACCTTACAGCAAAACTCTCCAGAGATGAAATATTATTGTTGCATGTATAAGACATCATGAAATGGGCCACAATCTGTGAAGTGCTACCAGGTATAAACAAGTCTGACAAGCTTTAATGCATTGCTGAACCAGCAATACATCTCTCCAGTCAGTCAACCCAGTTGGACATGTGAATGTTCTTACAACTCCAGAAGAATTTGACACCAATGTATTGATGAATGGTTACCAAACTTGGGATTGTAAGACGAGGATTGACGAGATCAATACAATGAGAATACAGAGGGATCAATCAGATTATTCTCAACTACTCGACTGTGCTACATTTATAACAATAACCGAGGCTAGAAAACCTCCCTTGACTCGAGTTTTTGCTTTTCTTGAAAGTTTACTTGCACCCGAAATCGCACTGGAGTTCAAGTGTGGTCGGACCGCCCTTGAAATTAAAACATACTTGAAATGATCAATATGAATGGAGATGGTGTCAAAAAAAATATATATATTTTTTTTCATGTGGCCATGCATCATAATGCACGTATGGGCATCATTCTTCATCTCATAGATCTAAACATGGCACAGACATATTTGACACCTGAAATTCTACCGATCGGCTTCTGTGCATCAAAGTATTTTGAGCATACACTTGATTCTACAGGGGTACTATTCATTACCAAACCATAAAAAGGTCACTTGGTCAAGTGAGGCCAAAAACATTTGGTTAAATACAACTTGGAATTTTTTTGAAGTGCACTTGGTCGAGTGTGAAAAACGCCCTTGAAAAATTCAAATCAAGTGAGGTTTCATGAAATCGGCCACTGCTTCTCTATGCACACAACCATAAATGTGTGTATGGATATTAAGTATACAACTTATAGACTGTACATAATATTATACAATTATGACTGTATATGATATCATAGAATTATACATGTATACAAAGAATATTCTGTGTTGTTCACTTTCTGTATTTGTTCATAATTATAGTACCAGTGCCTTCTCGGAGGCAAACAATTCAATGAGATATGCAAAGTTTGATGCAATTGGACCTCCCCGATACATTCACAACTTAGCAGGGATATAGTCTCTCAAAGCTACCCATTTCCAGCCTGGCACCTGTCTTAACCCTATCTGGCCTGGGCTTTTTGTGACCGTCTAGGCCTGGGGTGGGGCCCTCTTAATATTTTTATTGTCCCCCGCTACTTTGTAGGGGGGGGGGGGGACTTAGAAACACCGGTGTCCGTAATTCCGAAATTCCGTAAGATTTTCTTGTCCGGACAATAACTCGTGAACGATTTAACCGATCAACTTGAAACTTGGAGTGTGCCTTGACATTGGTGAGAGGACGGTTGGGATTGTTTTTCAGCAATGTGTGTAATCTAATATGGCCGCCATCAGCCATATTGGATTATATAAGCAGTTGGATCTTAGATTTTCTTGTCCGGACAATAACTCGTGAACGATTTAACCGATCAACTTCAAACTTGGGGTGTGCCTTGACATTGGTGAGAGGACGGTTGGGATTGTTTTTCAGAAATGTGCGTAATCTAATATGGCCGCCGTCAACCATACTGGATTATAAGCAGTTGGATCTTGTCCGGACAATAACTCGAGAATGATTCAACCGATCTACTTCATATGTGGGGAGTGACTTGACATTGGTGGGAGGAGGATTAGGATTGTTTTTCAAGGATGTGCTTAATCCAATATGGCCACCATTGGATTTTAAGCAGTTTGATCTTGTCCGGACAATAACTGGAGTACGATTCAACTGATCTACTTCAAACTTGGGGAGTACGTGCCTTGACATCGGTTAGAGGACGGTTGGGATTGTTTTTCAGCAATGTGCATAATCCAATATGGCCGCCGTCAGCCATATTGGATTATAAGCAGTTGGATCTTAGATTTTCTTGTCCGGACAATAACTCGTGAATTAACCGATCAACTTCAAACTTGGGGTGTGCCTTGACATCGGTGAGAGGACGGTTGGGACTGTTTTTCAGCAATGTGCGTAATCTAATATGGCCGCTGTGAGCCATATTGGATTATAAGCAGTTGGATCTTGTCCGGACAATAACTCGAGAATGATTCAGCTGATCTACTTCATATGTGGGGAGTGCCTGGACATTGTTGAGAGGAGGATTAGGATTGTTTTTCAAGGACGTGCTTAATCCAATGAGGCCACCATCAGCCATATTGGATTTCATTGGATTTTCTTGTCCGGACAATAACTGGAGTACGATTCAACTGATCTACTTCAAACTTGGGGAGTGCCTTGACATTGGTGAGAGGACGGTTGGGATTGTTTTTCAGCAATGTGCATACTCCAATATTGCCGCCGTCAGCCATATTGGATTATAAGCAGTTGGATCTTGTCCTGACAATAACTCGAGAACGATTCAACCGATCTACTTCATACCTGGGGAGTGCCTTGACATTGCTGAGAGGAGGATTAGGATTGTTTTTCAAGGACATACTTAATCCAATATGGCGACCATCAGCCATACTGGATTTCATTGGTTTTTAAGCAGTTTGATCTTGTCCGGACAATAGCTGGAGTACGATTCAACTGATCCACTTCAAACTTGGGGAGTCCCTTGACCTTGGTGAGATCCCGGTTAGGATTGTGTTTCATGCACGAGCATAATCCAATTTGGCTGCCATCTACCAGCGATATTGGATTATGTTGCATTTTAAGCAGTTGCATCTTGTCTGGACAACAACTCTAGAATATTTAACTGATCGACTTCAAACTTGCAGTTTGGCTTGACATCGGTGAGAGGACAGTCGTCATTGCTTTTCAGTTACCCGTGTAATCCAAGATGGCCACCATCAGTCATCTTAGATTTTCAGGATTTAGATCTTGTCTGGACAATAACTCTAGAACGATTCAACCAATCTATTTCAAACTTGAGGACTGCATGGATATTGGTGAGAGGACAGTCGGTATGAGATATCGACCAAAAAAAAATCGACCATAGAGGTCCATGGCCCCCGCAGCAGCAGCGCCAGTTACTCCTTGAGATAGGGTACTGAAACTTACCACACTATACCTCTGGGTCAAGATCTACCAGAATATGTAAAAAAAATCCAAGATGGCTGCTTTGAGGACGTCACAGTGACATCTACAAAACCGACATTTTTCGAATTTTTTATTTGTGTTTTCTTCGCGAAAACTGCGTAATAAATGAGTAAATAGTCTGGTGGGAAATAAAATAGAGTTTGCCCAATTTTACTCGAGGAAAAGCAGGAATTTTGAAGAAATATGATGAAAATATCACTTTTCTGGTACCCACATGCCCAACTTTACTCATGATGCTCTACTTGGAGTGTGATGCAAATAGCAAATAGGCTCAGAATGACGCCAATATGATAAACTGGAAAGTTGATGAGGATCAGCTGTCAAGTTTTTGTCGTTCAAGAGATGGGGGGAGAAATTTGGTCTGGTACAGTTAACAGACTGTTCAGCATCCTTTCATACCTGAAAGGACATGGACTCCATACTGTCTTAGTGGGGAGATCATCAGAAGTATATCACATGTAGTACATGTAGAGTTTGAATTCGCAACGGCAGAAACAAGTTCTTTCCATGTAAAGGCAGCATTTTCCATGAAAATGGGTTGTGAGAATTTCACAATAAATATACATCATGGTGGTTGTTCAGGATAAATAATTTGCGGATCCGCGTGTTTGGCTCTGCCTCTCTGGCGTACTGCATCTGGCAATTTATAGAAAATCCATGCTTGGACTCGTAAGAGCATATCATTCCTTTCATGGATTTCCACTTGAAAGTTCTGAATACTCCACCATATAGCCCATGTAAAGGAGCAACAAAGAGAAAAAGAACAACATTTATCAGTAGCACATTTATTGCGAATGTCTTCTGATCTTTCTCTATCTCTCTTAAATATGATGATGAAGCGCAGAATATGTCCTTCAAATATTGCAGACGATTTTTGTGGAAATTTACATATTTACAGTGTTGAAAATTACTAGCTGGTTGTACATTAGCTTGAGCATCGTAATATTAAGTCCTGCACTCCTTGACTCAGTCCATCACACCTCGTTAATAGGGTCTGAAATATAAAGAACAGCTATCAGAAAACCACTGCATACAGTGTGAAAATAACATATTTCAAATGGTACATGTACAATGACGCCATACCCTCCAAAAATCCATCTCAAGTATTGACATTGACTTTTTTATCTCCAATTAAGAGAGGCCTTTTTTTTCCTAATAACCTTTGAATAATTGGGGGAACTCGAAAAGGGAGGTAAGAAAGGTTAATTTTGCTTAATAAATCTGGTCAATACATTATCACTACTCCGAATCTCATTGAAGTGTCTCATCTTCTCATCCTAAGTCAATTTCTACGTTCTCGCTTCAAACTAGCCTTGGTATATTAGCCCACCAGTTATCTTCAAAGGATTTATAGGCGAGCGACATCACTGACCTCAAATTCATTCGAATTTCGAAAGTGGATTATAAATTGGTTGACCTATATATCTGGTCGAATCAAACGCCGTATAAGGAGGAATGACGTCGCTACCTGTGGAAGACGTCACCCACCACACAATCGGTGTGTAGATCATGAATGGTTCATCTCTCGTTCGTGGGTGAAATTTACACCCTAAATTTTGAACACTGACGGGCTATGATACATCAAGGCTATTTCGAAGTGTGAACGTTGAAATTTACTTGATGTAATGAAAATGAGTGTGACCATGTCCATACCTGTATTCGCTGTACCAGTGCTTTCCTTCTCGCCCTGGCTTCACTTGCTTTCTCCTCCAGCTCCAGGCTATCCATTTTCTCGAGTAGTTTCATGAACTTCTCCGCGCTGGCAGTCAGGTGTTTACTGAGCTGTTCTAAGGCAGGCAGCTGGAGATCCTTCTGTAAAAACCCCTGGATAGACGGGTAAACAACACGCATCTGGTTAATGGCCATGTCACTTCTTGAAACCAGAAAAACAAATAAACTGAAATTGCTAATTAGCCACTTCAATGATAGTCATTATTGCCTCATCTAGTAGAAAGTTAAGCAACAATACCTGCAAAACATTATTATCAATGCAATTAGCATCACGTTAAAACATATGGGAAAGTGAGTGGTCATTTGCGCACGTCTGTCATTATTTCACCCCTCCCATGCAGAGTGTATCGCTCTGTTACATACCCTGTGAATGCCATCGAGGTCAGAGGTCACATCACTGAGTTTCTTCTCCTCTTTCATGAGATCTTGTTCCACAAGCTGAAGTTTTTGAAGCATCTCGTTTTGCTCTGGGTTAGGCTGAAAAAACAACGTTTGAATTTGTGATCTTACGGGTATGGCATTATCACCAGCAGTAAATGCAGGTGCTCTGAATCATTTGACCAGCACATTTCTTCATTGAACCTGCAACCTTCAAAAGTGTGACAACACAGTCCACGATAGGTCTAGCCGCTCCATGATAGGTCTTGCCACTCCAACATAATAGGCCTTGCCACTCCAGCTTGATAGGTCTGGCCACTCCACGATAATTCGAGCCACTGCATGATAGGTCTCTCCACTCCATGATAAGTCTAGCTGCTCCATGATAGGTCTAGCCGCTCCACGATTGGTCTAGCCGCTCCGTGATAGGACTAGCCACTCCATGATAGGTCTAGCAACTCCATGATAGGTCTAGCCGCTCCATGATGGGTCAAGCCGCTCCATGATAGGTCCAGTGGCTCCATGATAGGTCTAGCCGCTCCGTGATAGGTCTAGCCACTCCATGATAGGTCAAGCCACTCCATGATAGGTCTAGTGGCTCCATAATAGTTATAGCCACTCCATGATAGGTTTAGCCGCTCCATGATAGGTCTACTCAATCCAGGATAGGACTAGTCGCTCCATGATGGGTCTTATTTTAATCAGACTGGGCATCAGCCATAATGCAGACACAAGCCCCCCCTCAGCCACCTAGCATACTCACTACTGTTGCAGCATTGGTAACTGTTCTTTTACTACAAAATTATAAATACCTGCCATGAATGATATAGCCCATTTCGAAGGTCATGACACTTATATTTAGTCAGACTCGGAGTATATTGCTCTACATCTGCACTGATCAGTTTCTGTCACTCTTTTGTAGTCTAAGATGTTGTGAGCAAAATTTATAGTGGGAGGTGGCTCATAACAACTGAGCAATAATCCTAGATTACACCAGTTGATGGGCAGTACCATTACTATTATTCGCAAATCACACACGTAACTATAAACAACTTTTGTTTCAATTTTCCCAACAATTACCTTTTTGCCTATCAGCATAATTTTGGATCCATTTTTAATACCATCTGGTATCAACAGTGTTCTGGGATCTGTCAAAGATTTCCCTGAAAAAAGTATAAAAACACAATTAGTGAAAAATACATGTAGAATATTGAAATCAGAAATTGCACTGCAAAAATATATGTGATAAATGTATTAATGGAATACATTACACTGCACTTCATGATCCATCGGGTTCTGTGACAGGCAATACTAAACCATTCATTGCACAGCTAAACTTATTCTAAAATCCATAGATATCATATACATGCACAGAATTAATCTCGCGACCATGATAAATGGGGGGTTTTCGCATAGTTAGGACCGCGGGTTTTCGCGAATGGGCCGTTTTCGATTACTTAGGGAACAGTGTCACGTGACTTGGCGAAAAATGCCCGTTTTCGAATTACTTAGGGTGGCGAATACTTAGGGAACTTACAATAGGTTTTTGGAAGAATTACTGATATTACACATATCTGATCAAAATTTGACTATGTCTGATCAAATGTGTGGTGCCCTGCCTATATGAAATTATATACATCTATGTCTCATCAAACTGTAGCTCAACTTTAGTTTGACTGATCAACTTGAATTTGTCACACTGCATGCTCTTCACCAACAAAATATATATTTTATTCCAGGTATGTTAAATGTAGTGAACAATCTCGAACAAGAGCCAGATTGGCTTCAATATACTCCCGCACAAGACATCGTATCCTCTAATACCAAAACAAATTTGATTTGTAATTATTTCCAGATTTTGATGGCAGTGACCTTGACCTTTGACCTTGAGTTTGTTACATGACATATCTCCCCTTAATATATCTACGGACACACACACAACAAGAGCCCAAGGGGCTTCAATATACGCCCGCGTATCTGGAATTATATTGGTCCAAATTTCAAGGTTGTTTAATAGCCTTGATTCCAATTGGTAGCTAGCCTACAATTTTGTGCTTCTGAGAATGTAATGTTAATGGATGAATAGGCAGAATGCAACATCGCATTACATGACTTCGTCTTCTGTGATTTTCAATGATTTCTTGATTTTTGGGTCTCAGTGACCTTGACCGTTGATCCACATTTTGATATGTAACACATGTCCCTCTCATGTATCTATTGGCAGAAAAAAAAGTTATTTTTGAATGATTTCCCGATTTTGGGATCAGTGACCTTGACCTTTGACCCTGACTGACATTTGGTACATGACACATCGTCTTCCCTCAATGTATAAATGGACACAAAATATCATGATTTGCATGAATTTCATGATTTTGGGGGTAGGTGACCTCGACGTTCGGCCTTGACCTACATTTTGGTATGTGCTACATCATGTCCCCCATATGTTTTTACCTACACAAATTCAAAGATTTCTTGATTCTGGAGTAAGTGTGACCTTGACCTAAATTTTTGTAGATGACAAATCGTCTCCCCGTAATTTCTCAATGGACACAAAAAATCATGATTTTTAACAATTTCTCGAATTCGGGGTCACAGTGACCTTGACCTTTGACCAGGTCACTTGACCTACATTTTGGTATTTGACACATCATGTCCCCCTAATGTATCTACTGACACAAAAACATGCTATAATTTCCTGACTTTGGGGTCACAGTGAGCTTCGACCTTTGCCCTTGACCTAATTTTTGGTATGCGACACTTCATTTCGCCCTATTAAATCCACTTACAAAAATTTTGAAATTTTTAATGATTTCCTGATTTTTAGGTCACACTGACCTTTGACCTTGATTTTGAGGTCACAATGACCTTGACTATTAACCTGGATCTAAATTTCGGTACATGACGGAAGGCTTCCTGTAATTTCTCAATGGACTCAAAAAATCAATTTTTATCAATTTCACAATTTTGGGGCCACAATGACCTTTGACCGTGACCTATTTTCCAGTATGCAACACTTCGTTTCCCCCTATCGAATCCACTCACAAAAAATTAGAAATTTTTAACGATTTCCTGATTTTTCAGTCACACTGACCTCGACCTACATTTGGTATGCAACACATCGTTCCCCCCTAGGGCATCCACACACCAAAAAAAGAACTGTAGATAGAAAACTGTCAATGATCAATGATTTCCTGATTTTAGGCAACAGTGACTTTTGACCTCTGATCTCGACCTCAATTTTGGTACGCGACACATCGTCTCCACCTAGTGTATCCACTCACAAAAAATTGCAACTGTGGATAGAAAACGTTCACAGATATAGACCGGACACGAACACTTCAGTGATTTCCTGTTTTTGAGGCCAGTGACCATTGACCTCTGACCTTGACCTTGATTTTGGTACGCGACACATCGCCTCCCCTTAGGGTATCCACTCACCAAAAATTAGAACTGTAGATAGAAAACTGTCCCAGATATAGACCGGACACGAGGGACGGACGGACACACGGACAGACGGACGGAAACCGCCATCACATAATACGTCCGCCTTTTGGCGGGCGTATAAAAATCACACTTTTTAACAATATTCTGATTTTTAGGTCACAGTGTCTTTGGCCTTAATTTTGGGATATGACCTTAGTGACCTTGACCTTTGACATTGAACACCATTTTGGTATGCAACACATCTCCTCCTAGAGCATCCACTCACCAAAAATTGGAACTGTAGATAGAGAAACTCTCAATGATCAATGATTAACGGATTTTTAACACCTAAATTTTGGTATGCAACATCTTTTTCCCATAATTAATCCACTCACAAAAAATTAGCAATTTTCAAAGATTTCCTAATGTTTAGGCCACAGAGACCTTTGACCTCTGACACATGATTCCTCTTAGGGTATCTACTCATCAAAAACTGGAACTGTAGATAGAAAACTGTCCCAGATATAAACCTATAAAAACCTACGGTTTATCAGTGTACTGGGGGGTAAGGGTTGCATCCAGTTGTTTATCGGTGTATTGGGGGGTAGGCTTTGTACCCAATTGTAACGTTTATCAGTGTATTGGGGGGTAGAGATTGTACCCAACTGCAGTGTATTGGGAGGTAGGGAATGTACCCAATTGTTTGATAGTGTATTGGGGGATAGAGATTATACCAAATTGTGTATCAGTGTATTGGGGGGTAGGGATTGTACCCAATTGTTTATCAACATATTGGGGGGTAGGGGTTGTACCCAATTGTTTATCTGTGTATTGGGGATGGGGGGAGCAGAAATTGTACACCATTGTTTATCTGCATATTGCGGGGTAGAGATTGTACCCAATTGTTTATCTGTGTATTGGGGGGTAGGAATTGTACCAAATTGTTTATCAGAGTATTTGGAGGGGGGTAGGGATTGTATCCAATTGTTTATCAGTGTGTTTTTTGGGGGGGGGGGATGTACCCAATTGTTTATCAGTGTATTGGGAGGTAGGGATTGTACCCAATTGTTTATTAGTATATTATTGGGGGGGGGGGGGGGGAATTGTACCCAATCATTTACTAGTGTGTTCAGGGGTAGGGATTGTAACCAGTTGTTCATCTTTGTATTGGGGGGGTAGGGATTGTACCCAATTGCTCATCTGTATATTGGGGGGTAGGGATCTAACCCAATTGTTAATCAGTGTATTGGGGGGTAGGGATTGTACCCAATTATTTATCGGTGTATTGGAGGGTAGGCATTGTATACCCAAATGTTTATCGGTGTATTGGGTTTAGGGATTGTACCCAATTGTTTATCAATATTAAAAGCATGAGGACTTATCATCTCACCCCTAGAAATTACCTTTAAATATGAGGCGTTGGTTTTCCAGTGGGACACCTGTTATTTCCTCCACCTTGCTTGCCAAATGTCTGACCTGGAGCACGCCCCCCGCCTCATCATCTGGAAGTTTGAGGTCAAACTCCTCCTTGTGTTGACCTGCAGGGGGACATGAACGCTGACAATGACATATATCTATAAGCTGAATAGATCTCAACATCATGCATCCCAAATGTATTTATTCAATATCTACACTAGTTTCACTGCGAAGGCCGCTGATAATTAATGGTTCGTTTCCCGTAACCAGCCCTCATCTATATTTTAAGGGCAAATAATTAAAATCCATGAGGGATTTACATTTTCATAAGTAAAACTTGCTCATTTTCTTCATATTTCTATACAATTGGTTTGCAAGTTAATAATTAATAATTATCGCACTCAGCATGTGTATTTTCACAAGCAAGGTTACAAGAAACAAACAATTAATTAACAGTGGCCTAACGAGGTTATCTTATTGATTCTATGAGTGAGTAATATGATTTAACGTTGCTTTCAACTATCTTTCAGTCATAATCATGACGTTTGGGTCCTTTTCCTTTTCACAGCCGGGAGTTTCACGGGTCTTATTCCCTTTTACACCTGGGAATCAGGGGTGGGATCCTATTTCTTTTCATACCTGGGGATGCCCCAGTCGCCTCTTACGACAAGCTGTCTGTTGAGCTCAGGCCTATTCTTACCATGACCTGGGGTGTGTATAATGACATCCCAGGTCAACCCCGGGAGCCTCATGGGGCCTGTCGATTTCATGTTTGTGTTTCAGATGAAAAAAGTTCAAATATTCAATTCCTTTAAGGCCCAGTGCAACAAGAATTCACCTTCATCCATCTGAAGCTGATACAATGACATATGAAATTGAATGGAGATAAATTGCCTCTAAAATATCCTACCAAGAAAAACAGGTAAGATTTGATGGTTTGTGCTCTGCTAATGGGAAATTTTCAAGCAGTTTTCAGCCATAGTTGTTGTTTCACTTGTTCTTAATGTGTGTGAGAGTAGAATTTAATGTCACTTTCAACAGTATTTTAGTCATATAGCAAAGAACCAACGGCGTAATGGCAATTTGGCGGGTTTTTGTGGATACATCGCCTATATAGGAAGTGTATCCACATTTTCGCGAGACATAAAATCAGCAATTTTTTTTCAAAATGTGGATACACCTTCTATATAAGTGATGTATCCACATCTTATTAGCAATGTAAACACCTCTATAGAACTAAATACTCGATTCTAACTTTTAAAACCTAAATTTGAGAAATGTTTAGGTTGAATATTTTGACTGGGTGGAGTGCTGTCACAACATTTTTTTTTCAAATTCTTGCCCGACTTTCCAGGGCTAGATCGAAATCGGAAATACTTGCATGTGTGGCATGAATTCTTCTGAACTTGGTTAATTATAATTTAGAGATTTTTGTTTTTCTCCTCGTATTGATGGGAAAGAGATACTATATGTCCCAAGAAACTTCAAACAATCGGAAGTCCAAATTTTACATCAACTGCAGCCTGCAGGTGAAGAGTAAGGAAAAGTTTGATTGGCTGAAATCTGGGTAATAGCCTTGCCCAGCTATTATTCAACCAATCAGAAAATTGGACTCTACAAAGTCTCCAACATGGCTGACAAAAGCAACAACAAGCTCCGCGAAATAATAGCATCTCTTTCCCATCCATCTCAACTTCCACTCATAAACTCAGTAGAATAATATGATTATTAGAATGATACGTTTCTAGTAGTTCAGTCTAACAGATCGTAAGTACCTCCTGCTGTTTTACTGTCAACAGATCGACGCCAAAAACTCGTTGGGAGTTAGTTTTTTTAGCTTCGTCTCCAGGAATCCGAAGTCGCGAGAACTTTTCATAATCGTACAGCTTTTATATCGATGAATTATAAAGTGTAGCAGTCATTACAATGTTAATAAAATGTGGATACATCGCCATTATAGTGTATGTATCCACACTTTTGGAAAACCAAGTTTTTGGTGATTTTCAAAATGTGGAGACACATGCTGTGGGTGTATCCACAAAAACCCGCCAAATTACTGTTACGCCGAACCAACTACGGGCTTGGGATCGATTCTCGTACAGATCAAATCTCGTACACCTCGCACGTGCGCGCGTTCAAAGCACGTGGTGACTTTCTATGTGGATTGCTTATGTGCGGGGATGAAGTTTAATTTGTCTGTCAAAATTTCTACTTCTTGGTATGTTTGGAAGTATTATTTTTTTGTAAATTGTTTTCTGGAGAATACTTACTTGTGGTTTCCATCACGCGGGGAGTCCATTTTATCGCCAACCAATATATGTAACCTGACTGATGATCATGATATTCATTCTACGAAAGCCAGACGACAATCCCATTTCGACAGCTGTGTTTATGTCATGTGACACGGGGCGCAGTCATTGTTTTTCTTCGACTGCCCCTCTCCATCTGCGAACGAATGTTCACAATCAAATGGGGGAAAACTCACTTTTCCAATAAATCAGGGCCATGTTCCAGTTGAATTTTACGTCATGAAATAGCATAAAAATATATCCATCTATATATTTCTGAAACGAGTATTTCTTCAGGATTCCAAATATATTATCAAAATTAAAATCGGATCATTATTGGATACGCTATCAGTTATTGACGGCCGCGGAGTTATAATTCCGATGATTACCGATGATTTTCCGGAGATAAAATAATCTCGTTTTTCATTCAACTAACAACAGTCGCTGTTCAGCCTTTGATTGCGGAAAAGTCAGATTGATAAATTGTCTCTTTAGTATATTATTTCTTCTAAAAATACTCAAATAAACTATTTAGGTGCTTGGACGATGACATTTACAACAATTCAGCATAAAATTGCGACTTTCGTCTGCTGTACGGGAATTGCTCTCTCTCGTGGGTTACAAGTACCGAAAAAGTCGAGTTAGTAACTGCTCCCGCACGTGCGGGGAAAGGTCACGTAACCCGCGAAACTCCTCACAGGAAAGGGTCTTGATCCCAGCACTAACCAGGTCAGTTTTTGTGTCTTTCAAGAAATTACTTTTATATAAAATTGAAATAAACCGTGAAAAGTGTACGAGAAATGATCCCTAGGCCGTAGACACCACTGTGTTCCTGTTCCTGTAAAGAAGCAAATCTTTCAAGCAACATGAACCATCCACCCTATAAAACACGGAGGACAGCATACATACAGACAGGACGACGCTTACATTGGTGCAATAAAGACAAGTGCAATTACAGTGATAGACACCACATTGCTTCTCAGCAAAATGTATGGAAATCAGGAACCCATGCAAACCACCCACATTTTTCATGTGTGATACAATGCCAATGGATCCGAATACTGTGTTGGGGTGACAGCTTGTCAGATGAGCATAGGTCTATTGCAAAACTTCGTCACTAGACGAGCGACAAAGATAAACAATTAGTCTTTTTTATGAGCTTAATAAATAAATAAAAAATCAATCCAACAACAACAACAACGCATCGCGACTCTTGAATCCGTGTTTTCCACTCTTGTATCTTTGCTACATCGTGACAGCTAACACGACAACATATATCACTTTGCTCGGAGCCGCTGTTAGAGACATAACTTAAATAAAACCCCGAATATCTTACCGTAAACTAGAAGAAGACGAAGACTGTTTATATTTTCAGCCGCCATCTTGAATCCATGGTGTCATGCCGTAAAACGAATCGAAACAATTCAATCATGTCGTAAAAACGTTTTAATTAACAAGGGAGGTAACTTAAAGAAAGTTACATTTCGAGGAACTAGCTACAGAGTTACTACCCTTGAAGGGAACTTTACCATTGACCCGCAACTTTAAACCATTCAGCTTTGCATTTATGCAACAACTTACGCACCGATGAATTCTCCTGTTCTTGCAACTAGGTGATAGAAGTTGACTTCGACTTGATCTGAACACCAATAACATTTCTTTAGATGAGTTAGAAAGGCGAATTATAAGAATTTTAAAATCTTTTCTGAAGATGCGCCAAAGTGAGTGAAAAGGGTAAAATTGCCGAAAAAACAATTATTTAGTCAAATATTATCGAGATATTCCACTTAAGATTGTCGGATTTGGTACAAACTTTGAACATGTTACATTGTGATCTATTTAGAAGGACAGCTACAACACAATTCCATTAACAATGCTTAGGATTCTGATTTTTTTTTGTTGACATTCAGTTATCAGTTGGATATCACTGTCAGATCTTGGTTACGGTACCAATGAAGTGTTTCCAGGAATGTGGCTATCATAACAACCAGAAAACCAAGTGTATTTCAGATACTGCAACAGTTAGATGGATCCTTTCAACGAATTAATATAAATCGCGTAGACGCTTTGATACCGCAATATATTCAGTGATTAAAATTTCATAACTCGTATATTTTCCAAAATACAGACCTTATAGTAACCTGTTCCTATAGTAACAATTTATGAAAATAATAGGAATGTCCCCAAAACAATATTTATAGCGTGCATAATATATTCACCTATCACAGCTAGCGTTTCTGATTTAATTTGCAGGCTAGACTGACGATAGTCGTTCAGCTGACATGCGCTTTTCGGAGTTTGATATCAGTGATAATCAGACTCATAGTTTTTGAAATCAAGCCCGAAATTAGCTCATTAACTTGGTCTAACTTTGTGACTCGCTCGCCCAAACTCATTTGCATAAAATCCATATCACAGATTTATACTGTAAATTGCAGTATCTCAACAACCGTTTGAAATATTTTCATGCGGTAATCGTTTGGGGTTCTAAGGTTTGCCGTCCTGAGGTTTGACGTCTGATACAGCTGCAGTCACAAGCTGAATATTGAAATAAGAATAATCACAAAGCTATTCTATTTTGAAGTGCATGTTTTTCAGCATTTTTCGCAATTTATTTTCGACCATTAGATCTTAATGGCTGGACGTGTTGGTGTGTGCTTGAGAAATAAAATTGGACAATTCCCTTGGATTTCTCGCATCCAATATTATTTTTTATCAAATATCAGAGAATATATACCGTTCGATGAAGTCACATATGTTGAGTTGCCATTCTAAATGGACACCAGTGCAGGATGACAATGAGCAGAAATAAAAGTATAGACATCAAATTGTAAGAATCGACCAAAAACTCGCCTCAGGACGAGTAAGACAGCGAAAAATAAGGCCCTATTCCAAATCAACCCAAGGGCATGTCGGGACTTTACACGGATACCTTAAGCTTTCGAGTCTGCTCTATCGACCTGATCTTCAAATGTAAACGTCAGTAAAATGTTGAGATGGAATTTATAAGGCATGTTTAAGGCATGTTTCGAGTCGTAAGAACCCACTGGAATGGCGGTTCTGTATAGCGTGTGAAAGTGAATGTACCGGCATATGGTATGAAATTACATAACAAGTACATAGAGAGGGAAATTAGTCTATTAAACGAGTGACGGTTACTCAATTCCCTGTCATTCAACACTATAGGGTAGAGATGATTTGACCCTTCTAATTTACGCTCAGTCTGTTAGTAAATTGCAAATCTGTAAAGATGTAATTCGTCTGATTATCTCGAATTCATCGTGATTTGGAATAATTCTGTACCCCTGGTGACATTTCATATTGTGAAGTAGGTCACGTATATGGCTTTAATTATACCTATTCTCTTGTCAGAATATTTGTAAAACACAGCCTGGGAAATTCGCCTTAATATTAATTATATGGTGATGGCGCGCTCATGTACATCCATCCATCCATCTATACATTATGACCGTGCGTATGGCAATAAACCATCGCCAGCATGGAAACTTTTATGGTTAATCACAGTTGATATGAAAGGATACAGGAAAATCGGGGAAAAATAGCGCGCAGGCTCAATATTTTTTTCTTATCCTGTGTCTTATCTTAATTGGCTGACAACACAGATCAATTTCACACATTAAAAACGGACCTGTTCCGGGATCCAAATAATAAGCCGACTTGTTTTATTGTTTGGAGCTGTACGTTTTCTTCACCCTTTAGATTTCATAATCTTAAATTATATAGGCTCTGTTTCCGCTTCGCATCAGTAATACGCGTACTGGTGTGGCGGATAAGAATATCCGATTGCCTCAAAGTGCCCGGCTCCTGAAAACCGCAGAATGATACCTGTTAATTGTGACGTCACTTCCGATTCCGGTTGATTCCTGCGCATGCGCACAATACCGGATAAAACGGTGCGCAGGGGTCATAGGTCACTTCTGGTCACGTGATCGGAACCGGAAGTGACGTCACAAAGATCAACAGGTATCATTCTGCGGTTTTACTATCGTGAATTTCGAACGGTCAATACGCATCTCTCTGCTCTTTCAAACCTGGGTCATTCAATCGGATAACTACGGCATACAAACTCAAATGCGCTTTTAGATTCCAGGTCTCTCAATGCACGTCATCAAACATAGTCCCCGACAATATCGCCAGCCGTATGTCCGGCATAATGGCATGTGGGGAAGCTCCTTTTCCCCTCGGTGGCCGAGTGGTCTAAGGCGTTTCGCTGGTGACCGCTAGCCTCACACCGTTGAACCTGCACGAGTTCGAGCCCAGCTGGTCCATGTGTGAAAGTTCGTCAGTTACTTGCCGACGGGCGGTGGTTCTCTCCGGGTACTCCGGCTTCCTTAACCAACCAAACTGACTGTCACAATATGAGTGAAACAATCTTGAGTGTGACATTAAGCCAAATCCCCTCCTCCCTTTTCCCCACAAGTTTTATACCAACCAGAGGGCCTAAAGACATTGCGATTTCACCGTATGAGAAACCTGGACCCAGACTTCCGCCTTAGTGTAGTGTTTTGAGGGAGAGTAGGGCTGCGCACGCACAATCGGAAGTGGAAATCTGTAACGAGAAGCAGAGGGCCTAGAGATATGGGGGAGTAGGGCTGCGCATGCACAACCGGATGAATCAATGCACTATAAATACGAGGGTCAGTGACAGTGTGCGACATTCATCGCGCGTCATTTGCTCAACCATGTCGCGAATTGCATGAGCCGTCCTTCACCTCACATCGGAAGTGGAATAACACGTCTATGAGGATACAGTCACACTTTTGGAGGACCGGGATGTCTGTTGGTCGGGCCCTGAGTCTACAAACATTACGGTTATCGTACACCTTGATGGCTGGACCAAATTTAATCGGGTGCTGAGCGGTGAACTCACCCACTTGGAGAACTCCGAAGGTTATTCTTCGCACGCGTGAGCGTTACCAGGACTCCACCAGAAGCTTCAACCTAAAACCTGATCTTTGGACGGCCATCGAGAAAGTATTGCCTATTGTGAACCAGCTGTTGATACCGGACGATCAGCCAGCCGTGTCTCGTGCTACGGAGGATGCTCTGGTCGAGCCCAATGAGTAAATTATCAAACGCATCTATAAAAAGGAGGACGACGCGATGGACTATCTGGTTCTCACCTCCTAGACCTACAAAGTTGTCCTGGCGAAATATTATTCACGAATTCCAACAGCAGTGGACTGACTACGACGCCATTGACTTTTCGGATATGCTCAGTCAACCCAGGGTGCCTCTATATACAACGGAGGTCGATACGGCGTCAGAACCCAATGAAAGCTTCCAGAAAGGAACTCCGATTTCGGCGCCGGAGATTCAGGGATAATGTGGAAAGTAGCTTTCATATTACTATCGGATAATGCACCATACTGATGGCTAATAAATAGAGCCGATATTTTAGGTGAGTACTTACATATCTTAAACCATGCCTCGTAAGTGATCCCGATCACCGCTTGCCAGAAATGCAGTTGATGAGGAGGGGAACTTTACCACAGATCCTGACAAACCGCCCACGGAGGTGTTACCAATACAGAAAGCTGTGAGTGTGATGTACCAACGCCTAAGGCCCACCATCCGACACTGTTGTGTTGCATCTGTACAATTTTCGGTTAGATCGTATCACCAGCCTACCCCACTATGCCCTAACCATTTTTGTGGACCAAGCCACGGCCTTCAATTTAAATTTTACCTTCGGCTCTTTATAACGGCATAAGGAAACGGAACAGTCCCGGTACTTTTAGCTCAGTCACAAAACCCGCGTGTACCACCAACCCTTTAACATTACGGATCGTGCGTTACTGAAGACGACACTGGCCCAACTGAAGACTTTGGGTGCCTTGAAATGGGCCCGTCAACAACGCCCCAACACCAAATGGCAGATGGATATGACGACAAACGTGACTTTTATCGTGACTAAAATGATTGACCACCCGATCCTTTGAAATGTCGGAGACCCATGTCGGGGAAAAAGGCCTTTCGCTGACTTTTCCTGGCTATAAATAAGAGGGATAGTCACATCGTGTGTCATTCACGTAGTGATCCTGAGAAAGCATATAATAAGTGCGTTTCTCAGCTTGACCCCCGTGGTCTACATGTACATCTATGAGGATAAGGTCTATAGCATGGAAGAGGGAGACATCTGTGATGCCGTCCAAACACAACCGCGACCGTTGACATTCGCCTGTCCCAAGAGGGTTGGACCAAATTCACACGGGTATTAGCTGGTGAACTGGACGGCCACCTCACCCACTTGTGTCAGGATGTGGGTACGTTCGACGCGGCCCCTTTTTTCTATGGTCTGTGTTGTAAGATGCCATGGCCTGATGTGGATCAGGTGCATCAAAAGAGTTTAAATGTGCACTACCTGGCGGTGTTTAAAATCCCGAGGGATACCACTTAACTGCTGCGCCTGGCGAGACAGATTTACACTGGACGTACCTATTTTGCGTTGGAAGCATTTAAAGATGCGACAAACCACCAGCACATACATATGCTCCATGACCTGAAGCGTTCCACCCACCCCAGTACAACGACTGGAATCACAAGTTCCGGATCATCCTATGTGATCGTACGTTTCACAGACGTTGAAGGAGCTGTGTGCACTGGACACGGGTAGCTGTGTCGGGCCCGTTCTTCTCCAGGGAAAGCATATGCTGGATCTTAAGGCTGGCTTGTATGGGCCCTGTGACCTATTCGGTTGTTGTGGAGTGTGGTTGATATCGATACTCCCCTGTTACGCGTCTGCTCAATGTATGGGGACTACATAGATCAGGTCACACTACTTGCTCTATCTACCGGTCCGACAGATTGACATCAGTACCATCACCATCGATATAAGGGAAGACGCCGAACAACCTCTTGCATTCGAAATTGGGAAAGTGGTGATCGCACTTCATTTTTGACAAGCGCGGTCTCCCAACTTTGTATAATGATGGTGCCTTACGAGTGCGATGCACACAGCTATATGGACTATTATACCCAACAAGCTGGGAGTTGCCTACCCGTCTTTGTGGGTAATCCAACGAGGTCATGGACTGGGGAACGTGCTCAGGAGCATTGTATAAACTTTCATTCCGCTGCTGACGCGGCGAGTGCAAGCGGTCGGAAAGCAAGCTATCCGAAGTGGTGCGCAAGCTGTCTGAGAAGCACTGAAACACCAAGTCAAAGAAGCAGGAGGTGTCTTGGTCGCCAAAGCACAACGTGTCGCAGGGAATAAAAGACACCAGTCGACGACCGACCAAGGAGGATTCATATCGAAGATCCAGGATATTTTTGCGTAAACATGTTCTTAATCCACTGCTCCTCCACAAACAGTGAACTTGATTTGTAGATTGTCTCGCCGACCCAGACCAGTGCCGAACAGGGACTGTGGATGGAGCATGTTCCGCTCTTCGGCATCAATGAAACAGGTCTCATCGAGTTCACCATTAGCAATGAACAGCCCCTACGTACTTGTATGTGTAAACCAAGATCGTCAATGGAAATGCCTCCAGAATCAGCGACGCTGCAACGGTGGGCCCGACGAATCTCTGCCTGCACTCTGTTTTTTAGCAGGTGGATATTTCGTTCAGCGACAAACTTATCAGTGACTCGACCAACACGTAACCCTATCGGACCTATATCGAGACGATGTTGCCGTACGGCCGAGAGGCTAAACAATCTCAGTTGACAGCCCCTTTATTTTATCGGTACACAGCCGAGCACATCGCCACTGACGTAGAGGGACACGCAACTGACTATAAGATCATCATCCAAGACGCTGTATGTCTGAAAAGTGAAACCGAATCCAGCCGTACTTGAAAACCTTGGCGAGAAAACCAGCCCAGTACCCTATCCAACAATTTGTATGGACGGACATCAGGTCCCATCCACTGCGTTAACACCGAACTTGGGACGCAATAATTTCATTCGGACCTATCAGAGTCTGTTTACAGCGAAATGTCAAATTAACCCGGATGAAGGAAATATGATCAGACGGGAGGACTACGCTAATGGACATAGACTCCCACCTTAGAGAACGACCATCAGCTGAACCTCGCCAAGCAAGGCAACTCACGGTTGGAAATCCACTTTGCACGAGCCCTTCGGAGCACCATCAACACAGACTCGATGGATCGTCCCGGTCAACATTGTGTAGCTGTGTACTTGACAAAACAGCAGGGCTAATATTTGGATGCGTACGGCCTGCCACCCATCCATTCCGTTCTGACGGCATTCATGGACGAAGGCACAGAGACGTGGTGTTGGAATAGTCAAGCTTCGCAAGGCCTGAGCAGTAGCGTGTGCGGACAATACTGCCTGCTTATTTCTACCATCGTTGGCGTGGACCTGAACCTACCCACCATTCTGCAGAGGTTTGACGAGTTTTCGTCAGGCCGAAGATCGAAATGACTGGACAAAAGTCAATTCAATGTACAAGCGCCGTTCTGAGCTTAAGTTCTCACGTGGTTGTTCTCACGTTGTTAATGTTCTTGAATGATTGCAAGCGTCTGGTCCGTCATTCATAATTCAGCCGTCGTCCATTAAAGAATATCCGCGTCCATAATCCAAAGACCTATTCCATATTCCATATAACAGTATTAGCACCAAATTCAAAAATACAATCATAGTATACATAAACATAGGCTAGTTTCCTGCAAGAGAGAAGCGGTCAACAATTTTCATTGATGCCGGCAAGACATCATGATGTTCCAAAAATATCAAATCCGTATCGCTGATCAGTATTCTTAATCCATAATATTCGTTGTAAAGTCGTCATCTAGAGAATGATGTATCTCAGTCACGCTTTGATTGTGGATGTTCATATGAGCATCATGAAGATCTTGAAGTACATGGGTTCATACGGCCCCTATCCCCGGGTTAAGCGGAATTAGACACAAATTACGAAACGTAACGCCATAGACCTTGCACGCTACGCTCGTATTTTGCTATCAGCATGCGATATGTATCGCCAAATTTGAGAAACTTTGAGTGGAGGCGCTTGGTGGTATAGCCCTGTTTTAGAAGTTTCTGCAATAATGTTTTGTGACGTTGATTAAAATCGTCACATTTAACAGAGGATCTAGCAAATGCTACTGGGCGAGATATGAATACGCCATATGCAGGTTCCACTGGAATATTGCTGTCCAGAGAGGGATAGGTTACGATGTCGAAATTGTAATCATCTCTTTTGTTATAAAGTCGACGAGAGAGAAGGCCCGCTTCATTTTTATAGAGAAATAGGTCTAAATATGATGTGCCTGTAGGGCTATCTGTAGTTTCCTTCAATCCAGTGAAGGTGGATATATATATCCTTCACTGCGTCATTAATTTTGGATTATGGACGCGGATATTCTTTAATGGACGACGGCTGAATTATGAATGACGGACCAGACGCTTGTAATATAGCGATTATCCACAGCGAGAAGATCGTCTATATAGCGTTTGTTGAATGAGAAAGAACGGGGTTTGAATGGATCGGTTTTTGAAAGCGCCTGCATATAGTCATATTCATAAGAGAACAGATATAGGTCAAAGAACTCTCACACGACACCATTCGCCCCACAAAAAATACTGCCAGATGTTTTCATGCTACGTGTTTAAGACCTGTCTCAAAGTCATGTGACTATCAGACAATGCACTCTCTCACCTCCCCTTCTTTCCAATACGCGGATAAAAGGGTTTTCTATACTACTTCCATTATACATCGCCATATGTATGGAAAGCCATCAGTGTCATAACCTCTGGTTTTCCACACGTGGTAATTCGATTTTCCACGCGTGGAAATTAAATTATCCACGCGTGGAAAATACAGCCAATGGTTTGACTTGTAATTACCACGTGTGGATATTTCGACCAATTACTCAACTTGGAAATACCACACGTGGAAATTATTTACCACGTGTGGAAAATATCCACCAATGATAGAACTGGGAATACCACGTGTGGAAATTATTTACCACACGTCGTATTTACCACCCAATCATTGAATTCGGAAATACGACGCGTGGTAAATAATTTCGACACGTGGTATTCCCATTTATCCACGCGTCGAAATCTTATTTTACCCAGCCAATGAATGAGAGCTTAACAAAGAAAGCTGGTCCCTTCAGAATGGCGAAAATCGACAGTTTGTTTGGTTCAAGTATCAGTTCTCCGAATGTGTTCGTCTAGCTGGAACAGACAATCTGCAACAGGACACTGTCAATTTCATAAAATACAGGCACGTGTAGCAAACTTTAATAAGTTTTTTGTTGAGCAGTGCAGGAGTTCCATGCACCTGAGGCTGAGTCGTATGGGTCGACGACCGTACGACTGATAAGTCAGAGTCAAAGTGCGTGTATCTGCTTTCTGTAAAGACTGATTTGATCGGTGGATTCGAAAATAGAATTACCACGTGTGGAAAAGAGAATTACCACGTGTGAAAAACCCAGTGAAATACCACGCGTGGAAATTATTTACCACGCGTCGTATTTCCGAATTCAATGATTGGGTGATAAATACGACGTGTGGTAAATAATTTCCACACGTGGTATTCCCAGTTCTATCATTGGTGAATATTTTCCACACGTGGTAAATAATTTCCACGTGTGGTATTTCCAAGTTAAGTAATTGGTCGAAATATCCACACGTGGTAATTACAAGCCAAACCATTGGCTGGATTTTCCACGCGTGGAAAATCGAATTACCACGTGTGGAAAACCAGAGGTTATGACACTGATGGCTTTCCATACATATGTGATCGTCTGATACAATCACGATGCCATGAAGGTGAATGAGATGGCTTCAAATATTTGCCACCAATGATACGGCCATGGTCTACAATACATGTACGGTATATGGAACATGTGAATGTACTGCATCCGCCACATACTGCATATAATGTATTTTTATTTCCTGTCTACCTTGTTTCAGTGCTCGTGTCGGAATGCATTTCCATCCCATTCTGCCTCATGGAATATAACTTTCTTGTAGTCCAGTATTTTTATATGTAAGCTGCAGTGCGGACGAAAATTCGAAGCGCATCAGCTCTAGTTGAATATTGAAACACGGTAAGAATAACGCTACAAATGCATGGATGGTTGTGTATAGGGTATGCATGGATAGCACTTATAATTATTGGACAGTAATATATATACGAAACGAAGACGAACCGAAGTTCTCCTAGAGTATTCCTATATGATACACATTACGTAAGAGATATTAAAAAGCCCGCGAAACAGGCGCATTCCTCCTCTAATACATCAAAACAAAAAAGGTCTGTTTATCTTTAAAATGGAGATTGGGTCGGCGGATACCGTTTTATTAGAAGTCAAAACTCATTAGTCTTCATTTTATCAGTCATTCATTAGATCGCTGAGGATGTCTCGGAAATATCGAAGTCCAGGACAACAGCACCGGTGCGGGGGTGTATGTCTGCCTGCGGCCTTGAGTATTTTCGAACGATCCTATCAGATACAGCAACTCATTCAAACAGTTACGCGTATATTTAATTGGATCAGCTCATAAGTTTGTCACATTTCAAAGTCATGATTAAGCCTTTGCGTTATGTCAAATCATCAAATCGCTATTATTAGCTATTATAGCTGGTCCGAAAAGTACAGTATTGGAGATTCTATATTCCCGTATTCCACATTCACACGTGCCCGTTTTACATATTGCTAGATATGTACTCGGACTTATTTAATGCCTACTACGTGTACGCAGTTTCAGCCAATCAGAAACAACTGTCGGAAGCTCGTCAGGGTAAACTTAATTCCTAGTGACGTCTATACAGAAACTGACAATTTGAATTGGTGTGCGAGAAATGGAACACCGAATCCACTGTGCACTGGGAAAGAAAATTACAAGCGTCTAGTCCGTCATCCATAATTCAGCCGTCGTCCATTAGAGAATATCCGCGTCCATAATCAAAGACCTATTCCATATTCCATATAACAGTATTAGCACCAAATTCAAAAAGTATTCATAGTATACATAAACATAGGCTTGTTTCCTGCAAGAGAGAAGCGGTCAACAGTTTTCAATGATGCCGGCAAGACATCATGATGTTCCAAAATATCAAATCCGTATCGGTGATCAGTATTCTTAATCCATAATATTCGTTGCAAAGTCGTCATCTAAAGAATGATGTATCTCAGTCACGCTTTGATTGTGGATGTTCATATGATTACCATGAGGATCTTAAAGTACATGGGTTCATACGGCCCCTAGCCCCGGGTTAAGCGGAATTAGACACAAGTTACGAAACGTAGCGCCATAGATCTTGTACGCTACGTTCGTATTTTGCTATCAGCATGCGATATGTATCGCCAAATTTGAGAAACTTTGAGTGGAGGCGTTTGGTGGAATAGCCCTGTTTTATAAGTTTCTGTAACAGTGGTTTGTGACGTTGATTAAAATCGTCACATTTAACACAGGATCTAGCAAATGCTACTAAGCGAGATATGTATACGCCATATGCAGGTCCCACTGGAATATTACTGTCCAGAAAGGGATAGTTTACGATGTCGAAATTGTAATCATCTCTTTTGTCATAAAGTCGACGAGAGAGAATGCCCGCTTCATTTTTATAGAGATATATATCTAAATATGATGTGCCTGTAGGGCTGTCTCCCAGACAGCATTGTGACATAGGGCCCCCATGGGCCTAATGTGACACGTTATATCGGCCCTTTGTGGGCTGCCCTCGTCGGGCCGAACCTTTTTTGCTCCTCGGCCCCACAGGGGCGCCCACATTGGCCCAAAGGGAAGCACACATCGGCCTAATGTTGGCCCTGTGTGGAGCCCCATTGACCATGAGCGTGCCGATGAGGGCCCCACATGGGCAAATCATCTATTTGACAAACGGGCCCAATATGGTTTGCCAACATTGGGCCCTTGCTGGTAACCGGAAATTTATTTCATTTTATCCCATGCAAACTGGATTTATATTGATTGGATTTTTTTTTCACGTAACTCTAACGTCCGAGTTAAGAGAACAATCCTCTCAGTATATAGATCATCGGAATGGTTCGTTTACATTGAACGTCCAATGTTTAACGATTGTAACTCAAACCGCATTGATATTGAGTGCGCTGATTAACTCTCATGTGGTTCTTAATTCAGTGCTTTCTCTTTTTCGAGGAATAAATTAAAAAAATTAAAATTCTATCGACCGGACAGTCGGACATGTTTTGACATATATTTCCGATATTGCTCATTAATCACAAACGTAATTATACACGCAGATAAATTTTAAAATTACGATTACCTGCTCATAAAAGTAAAATAAATGAGTAGGTTAATTCAAGGTAGATAACTCTTGGTGTGGAGATGCCCACAACTGCCCGGTGTGGTTAGGGTTAGGGTTAGGGTTAGGCTAATGTGGGGATGCCCACGTCGGCCCGATGCGGTCAATCCATCGCTTGGGCTTTCCCTCGTTGGCCCCACATGACTCGCCAAACATTGGCCCGTCGCCGGAAAGCTGGCGTCGGCCCATATTTGCGCTCACTCTCCCCGACATGGGCCCCAGATGGACAATAACACACAATGCCAACGCCCACATTGCCCTCACTTGGCCACCATCTCCCGATGCGGGAAGTGATCAAATATGCAAACAAATAAAAGGGAGATCATTCATACCCGTTGGAACAATGCTGGTTTGCCAATGTCGAGCCCATGTCTTCATTGCCAATGTTGGGCCCACGTCGGGCTAACGTGGCAGACGAAGCCAGTGCGAATGTGGATTCCTTCATATTTCACCCGCATGGGGCAGGCGTGGGTTTGCCTATTCCTACACAGCCCAATTCAGAATGTGGGCTTCCCAATACTCGACCCACTTGGGGCCAGTGTAGGGTTGCCCATGCCCCCACAGCCCGCGACATGCCCACCTTTGCCCAGGTGGGCCCAATGAGTACTTGCTGACTGGGGATCTGTAGTTTCCTTCAAATCCAATGAAGGTGGATATATATCCTTCACTGCGTCATTTATATAGCGATTATCCACAGCGAGAAGATCGTCTATATAGCGTTTGGTGAATGAGAAGGAACGGGCTTTGAATGGATCGGTTTTTGATAGCGCCTGCATATATTTGATCCCGGCGTGGGTGATGTCGGCTGTCATAACCAAGTTCAAGCTGCACGGATATCGACAGGTGGATCGGCTGTTGGTATCCAGATGTAAGACAACTCCTGGAGTAGACGATTCGGCGGTTATACGTACTGGTATACCGGTGTGGTATGCCGAGGCGAATCTCTGTCGAGAGCTCATTTGAATGGGTTAGCGCCGATGTTATTTCAGGATTTATCGGTATGAAGACAACGTTCTGATTATTCGGTACCCCAACAACCACATTCAGGGTCGATCTAGGGTTAATTATTCGTGATAACAGATACACTTTTGTAAGTCAGTATATACCTATATATACTCACAATTTGATCAATAATTCGTCAAATGTAATTTCTTCAAAAGTTCAATAAAAATGTTCCATGCGATCTGAGCTGAACGTTTGTGTGTGTTGGGGGGAAGAATCCGACAACTCTCTGATGAATGTCGGATCCGACGCTTACACCTGTAACAGTGACGATCAACCTCAAATTCTAGACTGCCATCAAGATTTCTGAAACTCCGTGAGAGTGACATATGTTAAAACGTGTACAGAAAGAAGTATATTTGACCACATTAATCTCAACATTGTGTCTAGCGTTCATGAGAAAATACTCATCTAAAAACGTCACAACGTCATGGAGATTTAAGGTTGATCGTGTTGGTCATGCCAATAATTCGCACGAGAAGGAACCCAGTAAATCCACTGACGTTCCAGTTGATTTTAGTAGTTCAAGTGCAATCATGAAAATGTTTACGAATTCAGAAGCATCGTCATTCAACTCAACAGATAGCTCTTTGCTATCTCGGGCCCAGAGTAAATCAAATGTCCACAGTTGGAACGTACGTGGATCAAGCGTTAGCCGTGACGTTGTCCTGAATGCTGACGTCATCAGTCACGTCATTTCACAGGCAACTTGGCGGCGCTCACGTCGACTTCAAAGCAGAAACATGACTTCACAAATTTTAATAAAAATAATAGTTTATCGCCCTCAACGACAGTAAAATATTTAGTTATATTTCTTTAAGAGTCTAACCTTTGTAATGAACATATTTAAAATAAAGTAAGGACTCTTTTAAACGGAGGGAAATATTCAACTTTATCCGACTGATGTTCTTGCTTATTTATTATCAGTGGCTATGCGTCACTGGTATGAGGGAGCATGTGTAGGGCGGTGTGGGGGAACGGGTTGCACGGCATACTCTGTATGACCAGTGCCCATTGTACTACGATGGAGCGCCCAATCAAACCAAACCAAACCAAACCAACCATATATTGACCTCGCTGTTATCGAATAGGAAAACTATAAGGCCTTAGCATGCTTCGATGCTGAAAACAGCGTAGTTGAGAGTTGAGAAAATTTTCTCCAGTTTTGAGGCTGATTACATCTTTAAGTTCATGGTTTGAAAATTCTGTTAAGATGTACTGTGATGATGTAGAATATGAAATTCTGAAGTGATATGAGCCAGACCATACATGAACACTGATAGTATCAGCAGTGATGGATGTACAAATGTCTTCATGCGTAACAGTGATTAATACCGGTAAGTAACTGGTGCGTGAGAAAACGGTGGATCGTTGGTATCCAAAATGAGCAAGCTGCACAGCTGGACGTTATAAATTCGCAAACGTCATAATGTCTACCAATACGACATCTGGTTAGAATGACACATTGTGCAACGTCAATCCAGCTCATTAAGGAGCTAATGCACTCATATGAAAATACACATAACGCTTGACGGCAACCTGTCCAATTGGTAGTCAAAGTAAGTAATAACAACAATTACTATTCAATGGCTGTTTTGGAAATCCTATTTCAGTCGACAGCTCAAAGTCAAAGCCAGTTAGTTTTTTTACGCATCGGGGATTATACAGATACAAGAGATTCGCGTTTGGCCTAAGTTCGGTTTCGGAAATGTACTAAAATGTTAGCCGATACTTACTTCAAGAGTGAGGGCACGCATAAATCATATATCGGACAATATTGTAATATTACAATAACTTGTTAGCTTTTTCTCCGCATAAAGGTCACACACCACCATTGATTTTTTTGTTGTCCAAGATCATAATCAGGGCTTAACTTCCGGCGAACATTGATTGGCCAGACTGAACCAGAACTGGTTTGTGATGTATTTTAAAATGTTTTTTATAATATTTGACTCTCAAAAATATCAAAACCAACTTTTCCGAAAATTTTATTGGAAAAAAATTTGACCCAGTTTGATTGGCGACCTCCAAATTTGGCCGTAATGATGTCGGACGGGATGACCTTCGTATCTCGACTGACAGTCCTATCTCGTAAAATGAGAGGAGGGATGGCGTATCGCACTCGAACGCCGTCAGTTCATTGGCTGTTAGTTTAAGCTGACGGTTCGAGTAATAGCTGTGCTGCTCCCATGTGCATGCAGGACTGGTACGGAGTGTACAGACCTGCATCAAGGTGGATGCCGTGACGGAAGGGTTAAAGGAAGCTCGGACTAAACACCTTGATGCTGCAAACCACAGGGGCTCGTTACCGTTGCTAATTGGTTGATTAGGTTGATTACAGTAGGATTCCCCGCTGTAATCAACCTAATTAACCAATTAATAACGGTAACGAGCCCCTCTGCTGCAAACCATCGTATTGCAATCTGCATGCTTGTGAATAAATCTGGTGATATGAAAAAATGAGATATGTCATCGAGATACTTGATCTTTGTCCCACCATGGATTGCTGCATGGTAGGCTCCTAGGTCCGACCCACGTCTGACGTTTGCCAAACTGGCTCATCAGGTCGAAATTCGCAAACACCTGAAAACTATCCAAACGTTTCTTCGCACGGGCTCCATGATTCTGCGAGTGGCGCAAACACCGGGACACGAAAATAACACGTTTTGCGAGAATATCGGTTAAAAATAACAAAAAGGTACGAGAAGACAGGCGAAGGAAAATTTAGAAAACAACATGGAAACGATGACGATCAGGGGGCGTTAGGCAAACAAATGAAGGGATCATAGCGCGATGAGGGTTTGGTTACCGGGGTTGCATGTGTGTTTGACGAGACTTCAAGGTCGACGGCAAACAACTGCATGTATCACGTGATTGAATGTCAGGCTGGTAGCCCTTAGTAACTAGTTCTTAAAATATATATGGTCTAATTGTTTGTTATATAAAGTTAATTATATATTGGAGAAAGTACTGTCATTATACAAAGACCCAATGTACTGTCATCGCTATAATACGGTACAAGTTTGTGTTCCATATAGAACAGAGCAATATATGCAAATTCCTTAATATTTCTTGATGTCTATTTAGCCGAATCTCGAGGTCTCGATATCCGATACCATACCACAGGTTTCACGCTCCAGTGATCCCACGCGCTTACAGTCTATGGAAAGCTATCAGTGTCATAACTTCTGGTTTATGGAAAGCCATCAGTGTCATAACCTCTGGTTTTCCACACGTGGTAATTCGATTTTCCACGCGTAGAAATTCTATTATCCACGCGTGGAAAATACAGCCAACGGTTTGACTTGTAATTATCACGTGTGGATATTTCGACCAATTACTCAACTTGGAAATACCACACGTGGAAATTATTTACCACGTGTGAAAAATATCCACCAATGATAGAACTGGGAATACCACGTGTGGAAATTATTTACCACACGTCGTATTTATCACCCAATCATTGAATTCGGAAATACGACGCGTCGTAAATAATTTCGACACGTAGTATTCCCATTTATCCACGCGTCGAAATTTTATTTTGCCCAGCCAATGAATAAGTATGGAAAGCCATCAGTGTCATAACCTCTGGTTTTCCACACGTGGTAATTCGATTTTCCACGCGTGGAAAATCCAGCCAATGGTTTGACTTGTAATTACCACGTGTGGATATTTCGACCAATTACTTAACTTGGAAATACCACACGTGGAAATTATTTACCACGTGTGGAAAATATCCACCAATTATAGAACTGGAAATACCACGTGTGGAAATTATTTACCACACGTCGTATTTATCACCCAATCATTGAATTCGGAAATACGATAGCGTGGAAAGCCATCAGTGTCATAACCTCTGGTTTTCCACACGTGGTAATTCGATTTTCCACGCGTGGAAATTCTATTATCCACGCGTGGAAAATACAGCCAATGGTTTGACTTGTAATTACCACGTGTGGATATTTCGACCAATTATTCAATCAGGAAATACCACACGTGGAAATTATTTACCACGCGTGGAAAATATCCACCAATGATAGAACTGGAAATACCACGTGTGGATATTATTTACCACACGTCGTATTTATCACCCAATCATTGAATTCGGAAATACGACACGTGGTAAATAATTTCCACACGTGGTATTCCCATTTATCCACGCGTCGAAATTTTATTTTACCCAGCCAATGAATGAGAGCTTAACAAAGAAAGCTGGTCCCTTCAGAATGACGGAAATCGACAGTTTGCGGCAAATGTGTTCGTCCAGATGGAACAGACAATCTGCAACAGGACACTGTGAATTTCATAAAATACAGGTACGTGTAGCAAACTTTAATAAGTTTTTTGTTGAGCAGTGCAGGAGTTCCACCTGAGGCTGAGTCGTATAGGTCGACGACCGTACAACAGATAAGACAGGGTTAAAGTGCGTGTATCTGCTTTCTGTAACGATTGTTTTGATTGGTAGATTCGAAAATTGAATTACCACGTGTGGAAAAGAGAAAGCCATCAGTGTCATAACCTCTGGTTTTCCACACGTGGTAATTCGATTTTCCACGCGTGGAAAATCCAGCCAATGGTTTGACTTGTAATTACCACGTGTGGATATTTCGACCAATTACTTAACTTGGAAATACCACACGTGGAAATTATTTACCACGTGTGGAAAATATCCACCAATTATAGAACTGGAAATACCACGTGTGGAAATTATTTACCACACGTCGTATTTATCACCCAATCATTGAATTCGGAAATACGATAGCGTGGAAAGCCATCAGTGTCATAACCTCTGGTTTTCCACACGTGGTAATTCGATTTTCCACGCGTGGAAATTCTATTATCCACGCGTGGAAAATACAGCCAATGGTTTGACTTGTAATTACCACGTGTGGATATTTCGACCAATTATTCAACTTGGAAATACCACAGGTGGAAATTATTTACCACGTGTGGAAAATATCCACCAATGATAGAACTGGGAATACCACGTGTGGAAATTATTTATCACACGTCGTATTTATCACCCAATCATTGAATTCGGAAATACGACGCGTGGTAAATAATTTCCACACGTGGTATTCCCATTTATCCACGCGTCGAAATTTTATTTTACTCAGCCAATGGATGAGAGCTCAACAAAGAAAGCTGGTCCCTTCACAGTTTGCGGCTGTTCAAGTATCAGTTCTCCAAATGTGTTCGTCTAGCTGGAACAGACAATCTGCAACAGGACACTGTCAATTTCATAAAATACAGGTACGTGTAGCAAACTTTAATAAGTTTTTTGTTGAGCAGTGCAGGAGTTCCACCTGAGGCTGAGTCGTATAGGTCGACGACCGTACAACAGATAAGACAGGGTTAAAGTGCGTGTATCTGCTTTCTGTAACGATTGTTTTGATTGGTAGTTTCGAAAATTGAATTACCACGTGTGGAAAAGAGAACTACCACGTATGAAAACCCCAGTGTAATACCACGCGTGGAAATTATTTACCATGCGTGGTATTTCCGAATTCAATGATTGGGTGATAAATACGACGTGTGGTAAATAATTTCCACACATGGTACTCCCAGTTCTATCATTGGTGGATATTTTCCACACGTGGTAAATAATTTCCACGTGTGGTATTTCCAGGTTAAGTAATTGGTCGAAATATCCACACGTGGTAATTATACAAGTCAAACCATTGGCTGGATTTTCCACGCGCGGAAAATAGAATTACCACGTGTGGAAAACCAGAGGTTATGACACTGATGGCTTTCCATACAGTTCTATCATAGGTGGATGTTTTCCACACGTGGTAAATAATTACCACGTGTGGTATTTCCTGGGTGAATAATTGGTCGAAATATCCACACGTGATAATTACCAGTCAAACCATTGGCTGTATTTTCCACGTGTGGAAAACAGAATTACCACGAAACCCAGAAGTTATGACACTGATGGCTTTCCATAACAGTCAGGGTGGTTGCCTTGTGTTGTTCTCGTCACAGTTTTCTTAATGATACATGTATTCCTACTTAATGGCCCCACATGCACAGCTCAGTTTTTTCCCGGAACTTCAGCCAGGCTATAATATCGAAATTCGGTGATCAAGTCCCTGAGATTTAGAGAAAATGACCTCAACTTCAGACTGAAGCGATGGAAAGCAGTTATGGGTGTGTTCCAGACTATATTCAGGGGGAAACGTTGAATGGATTTGAGAGTACACGAGTTGCTATCCTTCGTAAATATTTCGGATTATAATTAAGTTGCCACTGACAATTTGTAATATAATTCTTGCTTTATCTTTAAATAGGATAAGCCTCAATATCCCCTAATTTCTACCAATTTAGCCAGTTCAAAACATACATATACCACTGTTGTAAATACAGCGCCCGCCTCGACTTTCATTAGGCTGTGAGAAAATAAATATTTTATTTCTGAACAAGTTTTGTGGTATTTATTACTCTGAAATTCGACTTGGGATACCAAGTTTAACCTGCATGGAAAAATCATTTCCCGATAGTTTGAAAACGCGCAAGGATAACTCAAGTACCTTTATTGAAATTGTATTCTATGCCTATACAGATTACCCACGTCTGTATATTCACAACATGTAGTGTCATATACTCGTGGATGCAATGTGCATTTGAATAATAGAAATTGAAACAAAAAAAAAAAAAATCCAAAGAAAGTCGTATCTCGTCTCTGGAAAGTATCGCCGAATTATTACATTTAATACTAAATATATACTATTGAAGCGGTTAAGCAGGTTTTGCACCATTTTGGGTACGGGTATTTATGGGCTACACGGTTATTGTTTATATAGAGCCATACATTTTTAATATATGCAGAATAGTGTTTTATTCTTGATCTGTGATTATACCATATATTTAAATGACCATGCAAATATTCAAACGTCATAAAATTATAAGTGTGCATTCGAACTGTAATTACTAAAGTTGTTATTCTAACACCTATATATAAAAATACACGTGTACATGAATACATAATCATACAGGTGCGATCTAAATAGTTAATATCTGATGAATGCTTTACAGACCGTGTGAAGACGGAGGACCGTTTTCGCATTAACTGACTTTATTAATGAACTGACTTTGGGCATAACGGTAGTGAGACTTGGGTCGTAAAACTTCAACCCTCCATGTACAAATTGTTGTAACTTGCGATAAAAAGGAAAATAAAAGTGACACACACACACGTTCGATAAATCGAATTAACCAATTAACACACTGGTAGTAATTAAATTACCCACCGCACTTGTACAAGATCTTTGGCGCTAGGATTCGTAACGCGTGTCTCATGCTTAACTATGGGGAATCAACCCGAGACGTATCATGTATATGTAATGAAGTGTGACTTAGATAAACCGACGAAGAAAACGACTGGGGAATTTTAGTCGGCAAGAAATACAGATCAGAACGATAAGTCCGATAGTACGGTATGATGGTATAGAAGCTCTAAACCTTTGGTATGAAAAATTGTATTAGGACCGGCGTCATGCAAACTGCTGACCGTTTCTCTCTTGCCAGAAACTATACCAGTACCAGGTAGCTTAATTTTGTTTTCGTGTACAAAAGTTATGTCTATAATATGCCTGCTTGGAGTGTGCCGCTAATATTGTCTTGTGAGTGACGTATTTCGGTTATGAACGACGGCTGGATGTACTGAATTATTAGATAGATATCTCGTGTTTGCATTGGTGTCGTCCGACATAAAATACATCTCTGAGATGGTTTTTTTTCTTTTTTCAGACGATTACAAAATATATACTTACATCGTGAAATGCGCAGCGCCAAAAGAACAGAATACTGGTGGAATAACTTTATTTGCACTAAATTGTCAAAGGCAACACAAGACACAGACAATAGATACATAGAAATTCACATGAATTAAACCATGCCATATGAACTACTATTATTATTATCATCATCTTTATTCCTCCTTATGGAGAGCATGATATAGGCAATTATTTGAATATTAATATTATGTACAGTTCATATGATATGTTTGAATATACCTCTGTCATTACTGATAATAAAGTTGTTTCATTTCATTAATGCATTTTAAACAGTTGATTCTGAATTCATCAATTTCTGTGCAGTCCTTGTCAAATTCTATGGTACCACCTAACAATACATGCAGAAGATCCCAGTCATCTAATGAATGCAGACGGACGCTGAAATTGATGTCACTAATGTTGATAACATAACACCACAGTCTACCTCTTATTTCTTCTGTTACACTACATGAAAGTACAATGTGTTGTAAAATGTCTTCATAAAGTTTACCACATCTATGACAGAGTTCAGTTTTATCCATCACTCGTATTGTCACTATTAAGTTCATTAAAAACAGGATAGCGTCTCTATGTTGGGGGTACCGTTTTGCCAGCTTCCACCAGACTGATGGGGCTAATCTCTCGTGGATTTTGGTGAATCTTCGAAAATCAGTGTCATGTTCCATCCTCACTAACCAGTTCCGTTCTTCAAATGATCGCACAGTCCTCGACACAATCCGTTTCCATGTTTCTGGCGATGGGAATATACTAATATAGTCATTTAAAAACTCCATTAGGTCATACTTCTTTAAGATACTTTATATAACATCAGGAATTAGACCTAACTGAGAATTCTTAGCGAATGGATCTGATGTAAACGTATACAGTCTTGTTAAAAATATTTTCTTTGATAACTTCCCGCTGTCAAGTCTGCAGATCTTGCCCTTACTAATGTTGAGTTATTGCTTCATTTTAGGAATGGCCGGTGGGAATGATAGAATCAACCACATCGTTTTCTGCCAAATGAAAGAAACAAATGACACATTGGATCGAGTATCCACACATGTAGATAAAATTACATTACAGAGCGGGTTTAGCCTAGCGGCTATTACTTTTAATAAGCTATGGGCTAATTTACAGTGAAATACAAAGAATAGTAAAGGCAAGCAGCCAAATTGTACCCGTATACACCATATAAGGATATCTAGGTCAGATGACAAAGCCTTTTGTTTGGGGGTCTCCATTCATAAAACTACGTGCGACGGTTGGAAGGCGCTGGTAGTTTTAGTTGGCCAAAATACACATATTTCCCCTTGTTTTAGACAATAAACAAACGCCTTCATGGGCAGTTCTACTATCTACTTCACATATAGGATTTTGAAATCCAATAAAGTCGACAAAAACACCAAAAATTGTCGTCAACTATTTCTGGACGACCGCAAACACATGCGAGCGCGCAAATGAGGTCACCTTTGGTGAACTTCGCCTCAACCAATCAAAATCTACCATAAGATCAAACTTGAGCGCTTTGACCAATCAGATGAACCGACCGCCGTCATGAATATTTAACAGGTGCTTTCCCGAAATGCCTTAGTTTGTGAATCGGACTTGTTGAGTTGAAAAAGTTTCTGTTGTGGAGAGAGGAAGCGAGGGAGAAGTGGCGAGGTTTGAGAAAGTCTTGGAGTGTGGTTTGTGAGTTTGCGAAGTTCTGTCTGTTCTTCATGACAATAGATCCGCAGCCAAGCTTTTCCCTTGACTATACAGTAACTCTGTACGGGACATAAAGCCCCACACACTGAAAAACTGCAAATTGATGCGAAAGAAGTCGACAGCAACACGGCGAGAAAGCGTTGAAAATGTAAGTTCGTTTGCCATGCCCGTGGCTATTTCAGCATGCTTGCTGCATGGGGATCGTTTGGGGGAAGTTGACAAGAGTCGTCTTTCTTCAGATGACATCAGAATTATAGGCTTTTTTGAGCCTTATATTAAAACTTATGGGGAGGTGGATTGTTTAGATGGGCTAGTCTGGTCAAATTATTTCAGGAAAATGATGAAACCGTGAAAATTATCAGTGTCGTTGTTGTTGTTGGTGTATATTTAAATAAATCAGTATCCAGGTAGTTCAAGCACGCAGGAAAGATAACAAGCCACAACTGCTGTATTATTCATAGATAGGAACAGTTGATAGGAACTAACCAGTTGTGGATTGTCTAAAATTGTCCAAATTGTCATAGGCATCGTGGTAATTTCATCATGATAAAACTTCAATTTAAATTGGGCCATCCCCCCAAAATGAGACTGAGAGATCCTTCAGTGTGGACCTAGCCTACCACTAGGTCTTGGTGCTTGGGTGGAATAGATGACATGGGTTGGGGGTGGGAAGATGCCATTCATCATTTTGTCTTCTTGATCAAAAGGTCTATGCATTATTAGGCTGGACCCTGGGGTACGTCATGTCTATTAATATTTGACCTACATGTATGTCTGTGCGTTTTGATCTGTGTTTCACGTCCACCTCCCTCATTTATTTTCACAGACCGATTGAATTAATAAATAGAGATGCCGTGGGCCTTGCATTTTGACGGGGCTGATTGTATCCTTTAACCTTAAATGCAAGGTCTGAGAGATATTAGAAAATGTGTGCCACATCATTCAAACTTTTTTTCATGACAAAGTTTAGTTTGTTTGACATCGAACTTCATGAATCCTGCAGATCAGTAACTTCAGGTTTTTCTTTCAATACCATTTATTGGGTTGACTTTATTATTTGTGAATAACCTTCCCCCTTCAACTGATTTTCAAAAGACTGCTGAAGTGAAACACAGATATCAACACACATCGTCTAACTTAACAAGAATACAAAATTTCTCCAATAACATAACTTCCATCTACTTGATAGAGAATGGAATTGGAATACCCTCAACCAGATTACAGCATGGAGAATGTGGAGTTTTTCGCGAATGAACCCTACCCAAAATCGTACATCCCTCGGCCATTAAAGATCGAGAAGGTGAGCTTGAACGGATCAGATTTTTAAAATTTAATTTCTCTTCGATTATGCATGGTTCTAATATTTCATATATTTGATCATATTTTACTCACTAGGTTACAACTATACATGTACATGTATATGTCATCGACAAGGGTCATTAGTATTAATTTGTCAAAAGGCAATTAATTCACATTATTCAGCATGGATGGAAATCCTATTGAATGTTCCCAGCATGTCATTCACTTCCACAGGATTGTAAGTCTATCTGTGCAGCCATGCAGCTACTGTATTTTGGGCTTAAAACCCCATACCCATAGTAATAGCTGTGACTGTGATTTCCTTCCCTAGTAGAACCCCTATACAGTAGTATATGGCCATTGTACCCAGCTGTGGGCAGAGACAGTGACCCAACCACTTCAAATACATCAGCTGTGTTTAGTGTCAAGCTCTAGAGTCTTTTCATTCACAAACTCTGTTCATTTCAATCTTGTCAAAGCCCCTGAGACTTATAGGGGACCGCTTTTATGAATGAACCAGCCAGCTAGGCCAAACATAATAGGGCAGCAGTTAAAACCATTATAATTGCAGATCTCTGTGCAATCAAGACAGGCAGTGTGGGGGAGTTTGGAAAGGGGGGGGGGGAAATTATCTAGACAGGTTGAATTAATAGCAGGGGCCTGCCCTCTGACCAGTGATTTTGGTGTTGGGTCACTGTAAAGGTGTCAGACAGACTGACCACTGGGCATTCCCAGACACCCAAGCCTAATAAGTGGTCCCATAGGAGGAATTATGGAGTCCTGATTCCCATAATTAAACTGTCATCTTGTCTCTCCCCAGCACAATTAGCTCATGTCACAAGTTTGTATCTTTGTGAACCTTAGAGATACTGTATTAAATTGATTCACAGTACACTCAAAGAAAATTTTAGAATGTGTTCATATTGTTTTTTGATCACATGGTCATAAAATTGCCTACGGTTCCAGCCAAGTTAAAACCCCTATATAGATCCTGTTTTCACCCCTATAATATACATCTGACCAAGTTGTTTATCAGGCCAATGTGATAATGAACAAAATTATGCTGGTTGCTTCATTCTCAGCTGAAATGGAAATAATATATTTCCTCCATATTATTGGATCTAACTGCATTTTTGATCTACACATATTTTATTATTTTATTAGTACACGGTGGAATTCGAGGAAGGATCTATATTTTCGCTCGTGTTTATTTTGTTTTTTTGTCGTAATAAAAATATAAAAGTTCTCCGGTAGTTTTAGACTTCAATCCATATCCAGTTACATGTATAGTTAGAAATATGTAAATGAATTTTAAACAAGAAGTCTATGGACATTTTCCGAAGAAAACAAACTTGGGTTTTGACCTCAACCCAGAAAAGAACATATAAAGACGTGCTAATTTACAAACTCTATCACCTGGGCTAGTGGTAAAATGACCATGCTGATCATGTTTGGCAAACACCACGCAATCTCTAATTTGGGAATATTCAATACAATACTGATGGTCTGCCTCTACCTGCTTCCGGAGACAGGGACGCTAGCAAAGTGGTGTGAAAGTAGATTTTTTCCTACCCGCTTTTGTGAAGTTTACAGCTGTAGCGGAGGATTTGCTCTAATTTCTCCAAGTCAAAGAAATGGTTCAGCGTTTCATTTGCTGAAAGATGTGGCTTGCAAACATTGTTCACCCAGTTTTTGTTTGGCACAAGGTTAAACCAACCCCTCCTTCCATATTTGCACTGAAAATCGAGAGCAAACCTTCAATGCAAAGACAGAACAGAGCATGGAACGTCACCGCTAGGAAGGGAGCTTGTGACCATAAATTAATAAAATGATCTGAATTTGAAATGTATAGTTTATGAATTTAGACATTACAAGAAGGAAAATAAACAAAAAAAGCCGGAATGTATTCTCGCATTGTTTGGTTGAGTTGTTTGCAGGGACAAATTCATGTCAACATTTTGTAAGCTTTAGCTTAAAATTACATAGTGTAGAACTTGTAATTTGATCAATATCATCACTGCAAAATCATTTAAAAAAAAAAAATTGAAATACAAAATAGAGTGAACTCATGTTCTGTTTGAGCTGTAAATCGATCTGATTCTTGGCGTTTCACACTGGGTGATCAAATTTATTAGAACATGGAAGTTGACAAAATAGTTCAAAATCATGCTGATAATCCATAAGTTCTCCATTATTTCAATGATTACACGGTGATCAAATTTACTAGATCAGCCAATTAAATTTTGTCCCCAAAATTGGGAGTAATAGAATTTTGGTAGGGGGATTGTATTTTGGCTCGAGGGATTACAGTATTCTCCTCGTAAGTATGCCTACATGTAGCTCAGAGAGTTGTGCCAGGAAGTAGGTCGAGCAACTGAAGCCGATATGCTCGCTTGGTTATTTCTAGCATTTGGTACACTAGCTTGATATGACTATAGTGGGAGCTCAGCTTTAGTGACGACTTACATGAAGTTACAAATGTTGTACTTGCTCACAGAGTCCCTGACCCACACTGATTGTCCGTGAGAATGATTGATTCTAATACCCATCAACAGTAATTAGCCCACCATTGACAGGTACCACGATGATTAAATACACTATGTTTTAATCACGATCAATGATTCACCAGACCTGTTGTTTATATATTGCTGGTATATGTATATCAATTTCTTCCATGTACAAGTATACATATTAACATACAGTACAGTTGGGTCATGAGGAAGACCTGAATAAATAATTTAGTAACCGGAAACTGTAAGGAAATTAGTTTAAATATAAAATCTTCTGGTGGTATAATATAATTGAATATATGATTAACTATTCAATAATTAAATTTGTATTAATTTTGTTACTGTGATCCCAATTCTATTCTCAGCTCGGCAATTTATAGAATTGGCCAGATGATTCAAGTTTCTTAATGCAGCGTCCATTCCACCTTTATTGTTTTCTGAAAACTAGACATTAAATCTTCGTTCAGGTCAATACAATAATACAAACTTTTATTTATCCTCGGAAATAATATATTGCTAACACTAGCTCCAAGAATCTAATTCACCTGAGCTGTTCTTGCCATTAGTGAAATTCTGTTCATTGCTCTCCTTGATGGAAATCACAAGATAAACAAGCTAGAATAATATAATTCAAGTGAGTTGACTGCTCTCCTCACATTTACATGATGTAAGTCTTCGACCCACATGAAAATAGGCTTGTTCCTATGGGTTTATCGGTTTTAAATAAAGATTATTATTATAAGTGCGAACAAGGAGAGCAGGAGTAGTTAATTGCTCCCCTCTAATGGCAAGCCTTGTTGATTTCAATTAGAAACAAATCGGTATTTGATATCGCTGAAGGATTACACTGTCATGGACCATACTGACAGTCTGACATTTTTATAACCAAGTGGTATTATACAATCATTTCCGGTGACTTTCTAGCTTTATTTATCTGCACGGATTCATAAGAGTCATTAAATAGAAAAAGTGAAACCCAATCCCCAAATTCTAGTTCCTGGGTATAAAAAAGAAACAGGTGTGAAAAGAAATATGAAATTTTGTGATTTGACTGAAATATGGTTGAAAGCGATGATAAATCATACTCCTTCATTCACTCACTCAGGTATAAGTACACAAATTATATTTGTCTGCGACATGACTTAAGTTCTCATTTCAGTTGCCTCACAAGAGTCCTATAATTTGTCTGTGTCCAGATAAAGTTCCCATTTCTTTTGGCATACATAATCATGCCCTGATAATGTTATCATTTGTATTAGCATACATGAATCTTGTTTGTTTGTGCCATGAAAAAGTTCTCATTTCTATTAGCATACATGGATCATGTTTGTGTCATGAAAAAGTTCTCATTTCTATCAGCATACATGGATCACGTTTGTCTTTGTCATGAAAAAGTTCTTATTTCTATTAGCATATCCATGAATGATATAAATTTCTCAACCATGATTATCCTCATTTCTATTAGCATATCCATGGATCATGTTTTTGTCAATCATGATAAAGTTCTCATTTCTATTAGCATGCAATTCTGTTTGTCTGTGTCATGATAAAATTCTCATTTCTGTTAGAATACATGGATCATGTTTGTCTGTCACAACAAAGTTATCTTTTCTATTAGCATACATGAATGATGTAAGTATTGATTTCAGATAAACTTCATGTCTCGTGTGTTTTCAATTGCATTTGAAGACTTGGGGCCAAATACAGCTTTTTCAATCAGGCTCTTGAATTTGGGCAATCTGGGAGTTTTAATTTGGCAGTCATTAGAAAGTTGTTGTGGTAGTGAACTCAAGCCATTCACTACATGTACCATGAGGAGAAGTTTGAACAATGTATTCAGATTGTCCAAGTGGACCCCTCTTTTAACAATCAAGTTTGATAAAAAACAAGATAAGCACACTCAGCCTTATGGATTTTTCATTTGGGGTAACTGGACACTCTTTATAGGACCCTAGATTGGGTATCTTCAAGCCCCCTCTGAGCTCTCTAAGTTCAATTAACTCCCTTGAACAATTAATGCCTCCAGCATATGTTCCCTTAGTACACTCCAATGTGGGATTAATGGATTGGATCAGGTTTGTGGAAAGCGTGATATGGATCTACTAGAAAAGATTATATAATGGGGTTCTACACATGCTGGGTAGTGGCCCCAGCCTATTTCATTATAACTTACCACAAATTCTGTGCCGCGTATGGGTGCTGAAACTAAAAATCTAGATCAGGCCCTTCTGACAAAATGCCCAGCACTTCCCTAACTGGGAAAGCATAGGACTTGATAATTAATTCTGACAATTTTCCTCCACAATAAACTTTACTTAAGTTTCAACTTAAGGTATGTTACAAACAACCCGTAATTTCTGCATCTTGTTGGATGGGGTGGGTGGATGGAAAGGAATAATGTGACTGGGCACTAATTATGGGCAGACAACTGGAGCTGTATTTGACCCTACATGTACATGTTCTCTTGCATGGATCTTTGGATTGATCTTTGTACTGAACGTCGTCGTCAGACTTTCCAAAGTCTCTGTACACGTACATGTACATAAAGTGGCAATGTTTGCACTGTGCAATGTGTGTGATCGCTAGCATGCCCATGGTGACAGATTTTGTCCCTGTTGCTGCTTCAATTTCTCTTTTCAGTTTATTTATTTATTTTTTTTTTTTAATTACATGTAATGGTGGAGGTTTTATTTAGAAACAGGATCGAGTTAGTTAATGTGGATAATGAGTAATTTGAGATATTTTAAATAATTTTGAAAATAGTGAAAAACTCATTTGCAATAGCCAGAAGAACAACGATTTATACCATGGGGTGGGAGTCATACTTAGATGGGGGTCATTGGAGCAGAGATGCAGTGTGTCCATATTTAGCATCAAAAACCTTGACATTAATCAGTGGGAGAAGTGGTACTGGTTGGTATAGAAAATTGCTGGGGGGAAGAAATGGAGTATGGGAGCCGGCTCAAATGTTTGACAATAAATATACAAACAGAGGGAACCCTGAAACTAAATAATTGTGCTTTGTTTTACTTTGCTGGCTGTCCAGTTTGACCCCGAGTTTGAGCTATGCAAGGAGATCTACCGTCTGAACAGCGTCTTGCCATCGTCCTGCGGCCCCGAGGCAAACAATGACCGCTGCGTCCCCTCTGTCAGTAACATGCGCAAGGTTCCGTCTATCTCCGACCTGTCAGATGAAAGTCTAGGTAAGTGAAGCATTATGGGAACTTCATTTTCAAAAATCCAATCTCCAGTCTGCCTATAAGTTACATTTATACATTCGATCATAACCCTATATTATCCACTTTTTCCCGATAATATTTTGGTATCCTCCTACCATCTCTTTGAAAATTTGAATTGATCAATTAACCAGGTCGCGGTCTTGTTTTCGTTCAGAAATATACAGTAAAATCTTCCCAAACAACACACTAATAAACTGACAAAGTTGCCATCCTATTGTTCCAACCTCATGCATTGAACCTCCAGAAAAAAAAAAAAAAAATACTGGTACATGTTTTCCAGGGGTGTTTTGTCCATTCTTCACCACAGATTTCATACAGTTATGGTCAAACCTATGTTAAGGCCACTGTTAGTTGATTGTTCGTTTCTCATGACCCTCTCGCGTCAAAATTTGATGGGCAAATAATTCAAATTCATGCGGGTTTTAAGATTTTTAGGTGCCAAATACAATGTATCTCCTTTTCTTCATATTCACATGTGCGTTTGGTTTGCTGGATTCTTAATAAGTAACCCACTCAGCATGTCTATTTTCACAAGCAAGGTCATGAGAAACAAACAATAAAGTAACAGCGGCCTAATCCACCATGCTTGAAATGTTCAAAATGTTTATTTGGATGGGGTTCAGGTACATGACAATATCGATCACTGATACTATACTTTAGTTGGAACAAAGTATCAGTATTCATTGTCCAATCGTCCCTTCATCTATAAAAATGATTATGTGTATTGAGAACATGCATGCACAGTAAAATATTGGTGGATCGAATGCTTTCACGTTTTCACAGATGGAGAAAAGGTAAGTGATGAAACTTTTTATAGTTTGTGTTGTTTTATCACAAAGATTTTTGATCACTTCATGCAGCCAGCAGAACAGGAAACGTTAATGTTGAAAGAGAAAACTTAACGTAGAATTAGGACAAAATATGCATGTAATATCAGACAGACCACATATTTATACCTGACAAATGGTGCTATATATAATTACTTAAGCTTATGTTATACAGCCACTTCCTATCTTTGTTTAACTCTGTAGTTGGTCCAAGGCTGTGTTTTGTGTTTGATATTCGGGTTTAAATGTAGTCTTGGTTATTTCGTGACTGACTTTGGTTATTGCGCAGAATTTAAAAAGGTAAAAATAATTTTTTTTTTAGTTTATTTCCCATGGTTAGAACATGTACATGAATACGTGCATACATATTTACAGAAATTAAATGTGGACTTTTTTGCAGCAATCCATTACTCTAATACTGTATATAATATTTCTAGTTGCATTATGTATTTTAAACTGTCAAATTTAAACTTACAAAGCCAGGTTGCTATACTTAATAGACATGTACATCTCTTGATTTGAATACATGTATTGCATTGTGTTTCATACCTGCATAATACATGCACATGCACAATGCATTACAATAGGGAACAGTGTGTGGGGGAATATTTTATCAGAATCAATATTCATACGATTATACGCCCCCCATTTTAGACACTTCTTAATGCAAATTGCAATTAAAAAAATTTAATGCTCTGAATGTCCTTAGTTTGTGATCTACCTCATTAATTACACCCCCGTTTCAAACTTATGCAAGTCAAATTTGATCACTTTACATAAAACTATGTACTTTAGGGAGCTTTTCATGGTGCATTAGTTGATGCCATTAACTGAAAATTAATTGTCTATCAAAGTCGGGCATAATAGAGTACAGTCATTTGTTACCGAGATGCATACACAATATACATGTAGTCTATTTTAGAAGCTTTTTTTCCTTCTGTGTACTATGACTGCACTTTCATTCTGATTTCACATCTAATATATATTGTAGATGAGATCTCGTGATCCAATCTACATGTATGAAATTGAAGTTAAAATCCACTCATTGCTGAACGTGACTTTAAACCTCAATTCTCTCTCTCTGTAATCCATTCAGCTTGTTCATCCCATGGCTGTTTTGAAACAGATTTTCTTGTTTTCACAAAAAAAAAGAAAAGAAAAAAAAAGAAAAGATTTTAGCCCTATCAACCAATTTGGGGGAAATCTCGCCAGATTGAACATAGGAGCTCAAAGTAACAGACAGTTCTGACTATCGTATTTTCTCATCTAAGTAGCAATGACTCCTCTTAATTTGTTCACATTATTTTTAATGAAAGTTTATCGGCCTATCTACAAGACTGGCAATGTACTCACCTAACTAAAAACACTCACCTAACTATAATCACTCTCCTAACTATAATCACTCTCCTATCTATAATCACTTTCCTATCAGCATTGTCCTTACTATGAGCACTCTTCTTTTATAAGACTTGATCTGTAATCTTTTTCCTTAATGTAAGAACTCGCTGAACTGTGAACACTCTCCTCACCTTTAGCACTCTGCTTTGAACACTCTCCTGAAAGTACTGTCCTTTCTCAATTAATCCTTTAGCTGAACACTTTCCTTACTATCAGCACTCTTCGTATTGCAAGCACCCCCCAGGATGCACTCTCGATAATATGAACTCTCTCGGAACGATAAGCCTTGTCCCAACCATGAATACTCGCTAGCATTTTAGAACTCTCTTTAACCATGACCATTGTCCTAACAATGAGCACTCTCCTAACTATTTGCTGAGTCTCTAACTATACTAATTGCACTCTTCTAACTAAACCTAAGTGAAAAAGGCACTCCCCAACTATATTCTTTCTCCCAACTATATATACTCTCTCTTAAACTGTAAGCACTCTCACAACTGTAAGCGTTCTCCTAATTATAGCACTCTTCTATACATGGGCACTCTCCCTAATGTAATGTAAAGACTCGCCTAACTATAAACATTTTAACTAGTCTTCCTAACTATCATTACTCTCCAAACTGTAAGTACTATCCTAACTATGATCTGCTAAACTTGAGCACTCTCCTAACTGTAAGCACTCTCCTAGCTATAATCACTGTTCTAACTATGCACTATAAACACTCTCCTAACTGCAAGCACATGTACTCTCCTAGCTATAATCACTCTTCTAACTGTACGCACTCTTTACTGTAAGTACTCTCCTAACTATAATCAGTCTTCTAACAAAGCACTGTAAGCACTCTCATAACCGTATTCGTAAGCACTCTCATAACCATAAGCACTCTCTTAACTGTTAGAACTTCCCTACCTATAAGTACTCTCCTAACCGTGAGCACTCTTCTGTTTTTATTAGGATGACAACTGTGATTATAGAGAGATTCTAATTTAATTAAATACAGTCTTCAATACATGTAAGAGGGACAAGAATGAATCATGCTCATTTACTAGAGAGACCGAATTAACCTTGATCACAGGACTGATATATTCATTAAAGATCGACTGAGAAATTTTGATGTCCTTATAGAGAAATTCAGAAAAGACCGTGACTTGCTCGCAGGCGGTCGAAGCTAGTAATTGAAATAAACCTGATTCTGATTTAATAGCTCAGGATGTACTATGAAATGACAAAATAAAAAAGTTGATCTGGAATTGGGACATTCTGGAGGAATTGCCATTCAAATATAATTTGAGGCTTTTTTTAAATTTATTGATGTACATGTAAAATGTATACTAGTATCACGCAATTAATTGTCTACATGTCACTAGAAAATGAATGGAGCTTAACTCTGGTTCTAATCTACGAGTTGTTTCCCATGATGCACCTCTGTGTTGATTCAACCATATTGGGGGAGTGAGTCAGAATACAAAACAAACATTTCAAATTTTCCTGAATGAATATATAGGTCGAGACCTACTGGTCTTGTTAGAGGCTGGTGTATAGGATTACAACACTGTGAGGACCATGAATTAGAGAAGGGGTGTCAGAGTCTGTTGATTAGTTTGTTATAATAAATATCCCGTATATGATGTACCAGATATATAGAGCATAATAGGGGAATTTTATATTAACATGATAACTCAATGTGTGTAAACGATAATCTGCATCACAGAATTTGAGTGTTTGTATATGTTATATATTGGCTCCTTTAAAAGTATACCCCCAGTAGTATGCCCTACAGCCCTCAACTACATGAATTGATATGTTAGTTGAGGCAGACCTTAAATTCAACACTTTGTCAGAATTACTCAATATCATGTCAAGGCTGCATGTTGGATTAATTGAGAAAGTGTCTTTCAACTACACTTTCAACTTCTAAGAATATTGGATTTTCTGAATAATTTTAGGTAAAATGGGACTTTCTACCAGTTTTTTTGTTGTTGTTGAAAAACACTGGATTTTCTGCATCATTCCAGTTTAAATTCATTTTATCTGGGAAATTAATTACCTGGAAAATGTTTTAAATAGTGCTCATAAAGGCTTTGAGCTGTGTCTGTATGAATCGTTACTCCATTTCACCTCTTTCACCCTGACTCTTCCAATGAGAGACATGTCCCAAAAAATTATGCAGAAGTTTTAAGTTCCTGGTTACAAGTGTTCAATGACAGTTCAAGATCAACTTGAGAGATACTGTTAAGGAGCAATTGAGTCTGTAAGTAGGTCAGTACCTGGTTTTATGAATGGACCGTATTCTATTTATGTCTACACCTGTCCTATCTGTTGCCCAATAGGCAGACCATACAAAATCTTATCTCCATTCATATCCTGTTCTACATTCATCAATGGGCCCCAGCAAAGAAAAAAAAAAAGGAAGATAAAAACAAAATATTTTTCATTTATTCTGATGTAAGATACAGTAATAAAAATAGATGATGCAGTTAGTAAAAAGATAGCTGTACCGGTACATCTATTGATCCATCTCCTTTTGTTCAATTTACTTTTTACATTTATCCTTCATTAGCGGGATACTTTTATATGTTTGAGTGTCTGATCAGAGATTGGCATTAAGCGCTGAGGTGCAATCTCTCGTTTTCAAGGAGAGTGACTTCTTCATCACTCACCTAACTTTTCCCCCAGAAAGTTATTAAGCACTCTCCTGGAAAATGAAAATATATTGAAGAGTAATACCATCAAGAGCGAATCACTCTTGCAATACAGTGATCACTCTCGCAGTAGAAAATCTAGGAGAGTAAACAACAGCTCTCGCAAAGTTGGCAAACATGAAAGACTGGAGGATATACATGTACACTCACTGGAATGGTGCAACTTTCCACAGTAATCAATAATGCAACAATGGGGATCGCCAGCCACACTAGGTGGGGCTAGTGCTCCAGCAGGTAAAGAATACGTGGTGTCTGTCATAAAGCGAACATTTATAACGTCGTTACATTATGACATTGCCTTTGTGACGTCCAGAAAAACAACCTGGGCATGCGCCATTTACCTCTTGGTACACATAGGCATCAGTTCGAGCTGGCAAACCCCATTAGAAACTTTGGTTGCTTTGGCCCTCGGTGACCGAGTGATCTAAGGCACATCGCTTGTGATTGCTTGCCTCACACTGCTGAACTGGCATGGGTTGGAGCCCTGCTGGTTCATATGTGAAATATTGCCAGTTACTTGCCGACGGTTGGTGGTTCTCTCCGGGTACCCAGGTACTCCGGTTTCCTCCACCATTCCTTCCCCCCATCAATTCGGTTGCCTTTCAACTGCGTCAGTCTCAACTGTCCAGGACCTTACCGGGACTACTCTACAACGTCATTGTTACATGCGACGAATCAAAAGAATGGTTAAATATGCTCCTATAATATGTTGGTTAATAATGAACTGTCAATTGTGATCATTTTTTTTCTTCAATCAAGAGAGTATGTAGAGTTTTGTTCCATTCTTGTGAGAATGCAATGGTAGAATATAATATTACTCAAAACCCACGCCCAACATCTGTGCTAGATGTTCGCAATCACCATAGCATCTAAGAATGTATTGTGGTCCTTGGGACAATTTGGCTCATCCATGTTTTCAACTACAGAATATATTGACTCCGTACGACGTCTTGTATCAGATTACGCTAATGCCCATTCCATCTTCCAACCACCATTGTATGGTATCTCTTAATTGCTATAAATTCGGCATGAGACGCACCCATTTGATGTCTGTCTCATGCTCACATTGCAGCTATATCCAAATCTTGTGCATCGATCAAATCTTGTGCATCCAGGTATATTCGTGAAATTATTTATAAAATAACCAACGATCAGTCAAAATCTAGTTTCTAAACAATTGACTGGGTTAAAAAAAAGTATTCATTTATACATGTAGGCATGAAGGGTGAAATGTTAATGGTCTGCTGTTAGATGGAATAAAAAATCTGAAAATGCATGAAATGATGCCCAGAATTTCATATTTTTCGGGGGGGAGGGGGGGGGACATAATCCCGGCTGGTTATACTCAAATTTTACACCTTGGCAAACTTAAAAGTTGAGAGATCTGTATCATTATTATCACTGAAGATCTCGGTATTTTAAAAAGTAGTTCTGTTATTGAATGGCATGCAATATGCAAGTAGGCTTGCTTATTTTTTCCCAACATTTGATCACATTTTCATCATTTTTGTGTACTTTTATAGCTAGCTAGCTGCCTGTAGAGATTTTGAATCTGACCTGAGGCACAACTCCAGGTGAAGCTGAATGACCTACATTTGTAAGACAGCTTACCAACAGATTGCACTGGGAGCCAGATATAGCCTCTCCCTTTAACAAGTTGTTGATGAATGAAGTTGGCATCAGGCCTGACCTCTTAAAAGTCGGTGTAACTGACAGCAGTTGTCAGTCTCGAGGTTCCATAGGATGGGGACTGGTGTACGTAGTTAATAGACTTTTTCTTGTAATTCTCTTAAAAAATTAAGATCTCATGGATGCATGTTAGCTCTCCAATAAACTGATCAGTTCAAAGCAATCTTTTACTCTAGAAGGTAATTCACAAAATAGTTTGCCTATATTTTCTTAAACCATGCACAACTGAATTCCTCCAGAAGGTATTGGCAGCAAAAAGTGCACATCTATTGAATCTTTTAGTTTTATCCTTCAGCCAAACTGGGTCGCCATCATGTACATCTGTCCGTCTGTTTTCTTGTTAACCATACAATGTACCATATCTCTCAAGAATTGACTGCCTAGGAACTCAAGCTTACATCACACAAGCATTTGATTGCTGAACCTGTAAAAGAAAAGTGAGATTGACCCATTTAATTTGGGTCACGAGGTCAAATTATATTAAGGTTGTCATCCATCCAGTGCTGTTTACCGACATATCTCTAGAATGATGAGGCCTAAGCTCACTGAACTTGTACCAGACATACATCTGGTCAGGGACTACCGCTGAAATTGGCTTTGGGATATTATCATGTGTATATGTCCATCTGTCTGTTTTCTTGTTACCATCACATCTCAAGAATGTCTATGAGAGGGAAACCCAAATTTGGTTCACACATACAGAAACTTCCTTCGTGAGCCAGTGCATCAATCAATATGTTAGGATCAATACAGAGTCTTGGTTAGTTACCCATAGCAGTTATGGATATAAATAGCCCGAGGGGTTTCCACTAAACCGAACCAATCGGTAAGCGTGCCCAGTCATTGCTTTAATCCGATGTGAGGTTTTGAGTTTTGACTGGTTTGAATTTAATTGCTGACCAGACTACCTTTGATGTCAGGCTGAAATCGAAATCAGGTGTCGAAGCGAAATCCTCGGGTTTCAGATACCGATGTGCTAATGCAAAACAACCATGGGTGGATGAAATATACAAGATTGTGTAATAGACGCAAGGACTCTAGAACTCGTTCAGACCACCAAAAAGGCCCAGGTAAACCCTCTGTGGGGATTTAGGGATTGTCTTGACTTGTGAAGATGATACAGAATTTGCAGCTACAGATCTATTGTTCTCATGGCATCAGATTGTATGTACCACCTACTCTCGGATATATCATGGAGTTAAAACATGGCGCACAGCCTTTGTATGTAAGCTTATAGCTCTCTGTCAATCAGCACCATCAGTTACTAATCAGAGCTGAGTATCCTAACAAGATGCTGTACTAGGTGTCCTTGTCAAATAGTTTCTGAACCTAGAACTGCTTCATTAATCTATAATATATGCTGGATGTATTTTCCATCTCTCTCATATGCAGATGCTTGCTTCCTATGTCAATGAGAATCGATGAAGACCGACTGAATGCGCACCAGATATTTCATCGCAGTGCAGTCAGAGGGTGTTACACTGACAGTTTAGGAGATTACAAACTCTGACAATGGGAGAATAGACCTACATGTATGATTTGTGAAATAATCTTTCATAGAAAGAATAAAAGAGCCATAAGCGAGAATCTCAAAAGTAAAGTTGCTCTTACAACTTGTAAGTGATTTGAAGTTTCCCTAAGTCCTTGATATGGAAATGTTTACAAACATTGGATGTGCATTCGAATATCCTGTTAACTGAATCCATTAGAAAATAATTAATTCTGAAGACATGTTCACCTTACATTTTCGGCGAACTCGACATTACCGAACCGGAAGTCAAGCCTAAAATGATGGTTGGGTATACATATATGGTACGTCACATTACCCTATTTCTTCCAATTATTCAGACGGTGACACTAAACTTCAGGTTACTGTGGAGAGAAATTCTGAAAACATTCTACAAATGTCAATAGATATCTTTTCAGTTCTTGGGATAAATAACATATATCCATGCCACAGTATTTAACCTCAGTTGATATTAAGATGATTTTTATCTGCTTCGAAGTCTAAACATGCTGTTAAAAAAATAGGGTATATATTGGCAGTCCTGTATTGTGATGAAATATATAAGGGGAAAGTTCTCGAATAGGAGGCTCAATTGTGTTATGCAAAAATGTACAGGGAACGGAGATATTGATTATCAGATAGCCGTGTGTTTTCCTGGATCCGGCTTAAAAATACATCACCATGCATACATATATTATAGTTCAACTAGCACATCATCTAAATGAAGTCACATGGTGTATGTGAATATTAAACTATCATCAGCTTGAAAGAGAATAAAATCCTGTTAAAAAAAACCTCACAGAAATGTGTAATAAAGTTCTTTTTAATACAGGTGGATAGGTATCAGATCAGCTCAGTTTTCCCTCACACCCTTGATAGCAATGTGTGTCTTTTTCTTCCCTGCCTAATTATAGATGACCAAATCACTTCCTCTATATGTAGTCGTTAAATTCTCTACTTTATGACTGGCCCCTCATTCTGGAGCATCATATCGACTGAACTGTTTATGAACACGAAACATCTCACAACTTCTTTTAGTATTATCCACAGAATAGCCCATCCCTGTCATCCAATATGCAGATACGACATGATATTAAATACACAGTAATTACGATAACTAGAATGCTGTTAGTCAACAGCGCTATCAAAATACATGCACATGTGACAATGAGACCGGCAGAAACAATGCCTTGTATCAGGGCTCAATGCTTGAAAATAATGAAACCCATCTTCAGCTGGTTTGGGATTCCTTTAAAATAATCGAGGTCAGCGTTTTTCAGCGTTTTCAAAAAAACATTTTGCGATCTTCGAAAAGGACATTTTGTTCTGTTGACAAGGGCCAAATTTTGTTGTGGAAATTGTGAAAAAAAAAAATGGATTATTTAAAGATTCCAGTTATATATTTCATCAATCTGATTGAAACTCAGACTTAATAACTGCTCCTCTATCGGACATGTCGCTAATTAAGATCTGGGACAGTCTGTATCTTAAATCTGTCGCGCATTTCAGACTGGTGGCCAATCATATTCCAACTTCAACGGGCCAATAGGTGCCTATCCGATTATTTCTGTAGTGAACGAGGCGCAGAAAAATCCAACCCAGGCAGCTGACGAAGTTCTTGCTCTCCATGAGCAATCACTGAAGATTATTATTTGACAGACCCAACATTATATTTATAATGATCTTGAAGTATCATAATATCATGTTGGGTCTGCATGTCAGAGAATTCCTCAGAAACCTTCAGGGAAAGGCCTATTATATCTGCCCTGAAAGAACGAGGCATTTCGATAATTTCATGGTGTCTTAAATGTCTGGTTCCTTCCAAGAATGCCCAGGTGATTACCCGACTTTATTTCAGATCAGTATTAATTTGGGAATCTTCATTGAATGTTGCAATGCTCTAGCCTTGAATACTAATAGCAGTCCTGATGCTGTGCTGGAAAATACGTTTGATAATTTCATGTAGTTTAACTTGCTGGTTGTATTAAGTCTCCGTCGAGGACCACTTTGGGTCAAGTGAAAAAATAAGCCCATTAGAACATCCCCTTGGTTGTAGTTAGTAAAGCCTGGGACACCGACCAAATTTTCTTTCACAAGTTTACAATGTTTGACATAAATTTGTTCATGTGTAATGGGAATTCTGGCAAATTTTCCTCGATACCTATCATAGCCAGATATACATGTAGCTGTTTGTGTGTACATGTATTCATAGACATTCTGAGAATTGAGGTGCTTTGGCACATTGCAACATCGATATCTCCTCTACATCATGTGTGTGAAATATGAAAAATGTGGGGCGAAAAAGTCGTGCCAATAATCCTATGCAGAACAGTTTTTGGAGAGCCTTTGGAATACCAAATCTACAGATTACAAATTGAACATAACACACTAATGTGAAGAACGTCTCCGATTTGTCATTGCAGCCGATCAAATGGAAAGTATTTCCTGGTTGCGAAAGGCAGCGAGAGTAGTTAATACTCGACGGGTATAACTGAGTGCTTCTAGCAACTAAAACTTGTTACTTGTACACACGATCAAAGAAACGAGTCAACTCGAAAATATGTAGAAAATTTTGATGGCTGATACACATGGCTACTTTGAAGAGTTGTCAAAGAAAATTTGGTCATGTGTATGTGCGAAATGTGCCCCAAATAATCTCCAACACTTTGGAACAACCTGAATCAAACAGGTAGATACAACCCAGATATATTGTATGCAGTAATTCCTCTAATAATTCAATCCTGTTCTAATAAATTTGATCACTCTCTAAAATCATTGAAAATAATTAAGAAATATTGAATTACCTGCATGATTTTGGGCCATTTTGTCTTCTTGAGATTCTTTTTCTCGTAAATTTGATCCCCCTCAGATTTTATGGTGGGAAATTTTTTATCAGAGAGATTACCATACATAATGCACATTGAATGTTCTTCAATATTGCAGATGGTACTCCTATGGAGCTGATATTTCTGTGAACATCATACTCCTATGGAGATGATACTCCTATGGAGATGGTATTTCTGGTCAGTCTGAGAATGGTACAACATGTATGTGTGTATAGGTATAGGTAGAGCTTTCAAAGACCTATCATCTTTGTAGGCCCCATGGGGTTCCTGGTGATTGACCTGAGGTGCCATTGGGCACACTCCAGGTCATGAGAAGAATATAAGGGCCTCAGCTTCTCAGACAGCTTGTGGGGTTTCCGGGTGTAAAAAGAAATACATTTAGGACCCTACCTGTGGGGGTTCCCCGGATGTGAAAAGGAATAGGACTCAAATGTCGTGATATGACTGAAATATTGTTCAAAAGCGACATCAAATCAGAATCACTCAACCATCTTTGTAGTACAGGATTTAAATTGCCCATATTGCACATTTCATTTCTCCATTAGAAAAACATGTAAATATTTTGTGCCAGTTAAAAACTACCGAAAAAAATCCCTATTGATAAAAGGCTACTTTTCTTTTTATTTTTTATTTAATTGAGTCATCGGTTTTATGTACTGTCATTTGTATACTTTTTTTTCAACCACAGGAATGCAAGAATACACCCTTTATATGCCTGATATGTAGTATGGCCCCTGGCTATAAATTTGCATAACTCTGCAAATTAAGTAACTGTTAAGGTGTACATAAAAAGTTTGTTAGTAAACAAGCAAGTCCTTTACATGAGTAACAGCATTGTTTATTTTTGTGAAGGTGGAAAATAGTATGTTCACTTAGAATTGTACATGTATATCGGGGAATAAATTATTATACCCCAATTAGGCCAAAAAAGAAAATCTTTTGTTTCTGGTGTAAGATCCTTCAAAAAAGGGGACATGGCGAATTTTTGTCTGCTTATTATAACTAAGGGGCTATTGCTGTTACCATGGCATCCACATTGGGACAAAGTGTTATACATTTTGGTTCAAGTTTCGATCTTGCGAGTTTCCCCTGCTTCAGAATTTTGTCTATTTTCATAATCTATGAACCCATCATGTACAAGATTTAAACATGTCCAGACTCAACCAGACAATGCTGACTAATGTGTTTCCACCCCTGGATGGACAGCTGAGGTTCAACATTGTTTCGAAGTAAATGTTCAATATATTATTTTCCTCGAGTCATAGTACCGAGTCATGTTATGTCCAGACCATGAAACATTAATTAATTCCCACACAAGTTTCACAATCACCCTAATAATTCAATCACAGGAAGTGAATTTCCCCACCATAAGATCAGAGGGTGATCAAATTTATTAGAACAAGAAGTTGACGAAATGGTCCGAAATCCTGCAGATAATCCATATTTCATTGTTATTTTAAAGATGTTAGAGAGCGATCAAATTTATTAGAACAGCCGATTGAATTTTGTCCCCAAAATTGGGGGTGATTGAATTTTGATAACGGAGCTTCTTGAAATTAGGGCACGAGTTCCTTGAAAGGAATGGCATATGCGGGTTATCCAAATGGGATACACTATGCCCAGTGTAGTGTTCTGATCACCATGAATAGGAGTTCCTGTATATTTTTTTGGCCTGCCTTATTCTGAGGGTACAATTAACAGACATCTGTTCTTTTAATACTACTATGTTATCTACATGCAGTTTGAGGAAGTTGGGAGAATTTGAAATATATAGATGAAATATATCACAAATTTGATATATCGGTGTATCTACAAATGAAAGATTGTAAAAGTCTGTATGAATAGTTGTAAAATCCTTGCTGAACAATTCCATGTATTATTTGATCGTTCCTAGTTCTGGATAATGTTTATAATTTTGTACAGATAAAACATGACAAGAATTAAAGTCACAGATTTTGGGACCGATTCTTCATGCCTTTTTTTTTTTTTAGAATTTTCTTTCCAAATATCTAATCTTGATTCGCTACAGCGTTAACTTGCCTGGCGTAGATTTTCTGGCTTTGTAACCAGCTGTCTGCCAACAATAGCGTACGGCATGCTGTGGAGAATTTAAGAGGATCGTTTTGGGATTTTCTGCACTGCCCCAAAGAAAATTTGCTGAGGCGTTGTTGATCTATGTTTGTTTGTAGTTGACTTTGTTTAAGGGAGGGTTTGTTTGTCTCTGAATACCTGGTTATAGATTATTTCTTGGAACGGCTGAAGGGTTAGAGTTTATTCTCGATTGCCTGATTGTTTGCGGTCGAGTTTTTTTATTTCTCGCCCTGTTATCAAAGGGCTGTGAAGACATTCTCTCGGAGGGAGTAGTAAATTTGCCATCGCAGTGACCAGCTTTGCCGATCGTCGGCTATTGTTTGAGAAGGGCTGTCACATTTGTCTGCATACAAACCCAGCTTTATGTTCCACTAGTCTAAGTGCATATTATAGCAAACATATTTTATTTTCAAATTCTTTGATCTGACTTTTTTTTCTCACTAAGATGGTGAGATAATTCGGAATGACAATTAATTGTTCAGGAATTGGGTCAATTTACTCTGTCTGTGTGACCAGTTCTATAACCCTGCTAGACTTACGGGCTGCGATTTAGGGGGCGATACCGCTGTTCGAGGAAACATGATTCACTTGACCATCACAATATATGGTCATCTTGAGCTGAGCCAGACAGAAAATCTAATTATTCCTGCAATTTGCTGTGAACAAATTAAAAGAGGATAAATAATTGAGTGATATTTTAATGCACATGTATGACAGATTAAATTGTAAGATAAATTGATTTTAGTGCACATCAAAAGTGGAAATGAGTGCAGAAGGATTGGGCAGTGGAGATTGCAGGAGTGCATAGGTTTTAAGGACCCCATCCCTGCCTTTGTGACCAGCATTGAAGGGTGCAGTCCACACTTGAACTTTCAATGTCAGTGGCTTAATTTTCACCAGCAAATGCTAGGCTTGGCTTAATTCAGTTTCGTCTATAATGGCCTTCTTTCTTTTCTGGGTCGATAGAATAGGACACCCTCAAATTTGCATCATACCATCATCACAAACAGTATATGTACATTTCTACTGCTCATTCCAGCTTTGCCTTCAGAAGAATTTAGGAGTCTTGAGAAAAAATGAGCTTCTTTAATGTCTCGCCAATTAATAGAGATTGTCTTTAGAATTATAATTACACTGTCATGCATGTTGTTTTGTAACCGCACACGTTTGTCTGGCCACTCAAGTGGTTGTGACATGTTTTAAGTGGCCACTTCCCTCCTGGTGTAAAACCACAGACTACTGTGTGCTCAGTCACATAGTCAAAACTTCAGAAAGCTGGATCATTTTCATCTTCGTAGGTGTGTATGCTTCCAATCGGCTGCCCTTCATGAGTAGAATTTACAGAACTTTACTACGACGCTCAGTTGATGCCACAGGAAACGAAAAAATACAATACAGAAATCCATTGTAACGTAACAATTTATCAATCTGTTATTAAAAATCAAGTAATCAATCTTAACAGATTACACAGAATCCGCTATTATGTATATGTAATCCATTGTAATGAATTACATAATCCGGATTCTTTTCTAACCGATTACGTTATAATGGATTACATAATTGTGGCAATGGTTAGCATGATTTGTATTCGCATTAACAAATAGAATAAAAATTGTCCTCATTCGTTGGATGGGTTTTTCAAATTCAGTGCAACCTCACTATAATTCTGTTATTGCGGAACCAAATTTAAACCACCTTATAGATTTTCAACCTAATAAAAGGATTGAAATAATATGCATTCTTCAATTGGGAGGATGCCATAGCACCCACCTTATATCAGAATGAGCGCTATATTGAGGCACCTTTATAGTGAAGCTACACTGTTTTCTGTGACACAAATGAGTGGTCATACTTTACTAACAAATCCATTACAGTTGATAGTTTTCTTTAGGATACATTAATTGGACAGCAAACATTTTTTCCATCTAATCACTCTTTATGGCAGGGTGTTAAAGTGTTTGCTAGATACATTTGCACCATGAAATAAACTCGGGTTTTCTTTTCTCATGCAGGTATCCTTGTAAGTTTCATCTGCATGTACATGAATATACACATCTATTGTTTTTCTATTTATCGAAGGAAAAACATATTTAGAATTTTCCTGTGAATTTCTCACTTGCTTTGGCAATTGCATATCATTGTTTGTATGTTTTGCATAGCATACAGGCATAGAATTTTGGAAAACTACATTAAAACACACAGCTGGAAATTTTTTTTACTTCCCATCCAGCCCATTTGGGGAAATACATTCAAATTTATCGGTATGCCAAAGGCTTCTGATCCTTGGCACTTGTTCGAGAAAACACTTGAAATTTGTTTGTTGTTCAGCTTCTAGGAGACTTTATTTTCCGCCTTTTGTCCCACATTTAATAAGCGGGTCAGTCGAAGGTGTTAAGTAGGTCAGATTCTGACGATCAATGTGCCAAAATAAGATTCATGTGTACCCGAGACAACACTTGCACAAGAATACATTGTAGGACAAAAGCCTAGGTGATTTTCTTTCCTCTTCCGTGTATTGATTTCTCCCATTGTTGATGTTTATACATTTTTCTCGCTCCGTTCTTAGTCTGGAAAACTTGATGCGAAATATCTCCGGTTCTGTAGTGTGTCCAAGTTTTGTTTTCATGTTTTGACGATGCTCAAGATAAAAATGTCTCAGAGTTTTATTTATGTTTGGAGTTGAAACGATTGAGTGAAGAGCTTTACGTGTTCAGTAATATTTTCTGTGCTTTACAACCAAACTGCCAAACTGCCACTGCCATGAATTTTATGGCTATTTTATTGACATCGGCTATTTTATTAATATTAATTAGCCCTTGGTAATGACCAGTGGACCATGAAGAATTAATATATACCTAAGTATTCATTTCTTTGTGACCACTTCAGAGGCTTAATAACTTAAAACCTTGCAGCCGACAATTATCTTGTCACGAAGTTTCCCGACAGCGGTTTAAGTAATTGTTTTATTATTTTTTTTTTTTTGCAGTAAATTTAGAAGTGCAAAACAATTACAAGGTACAGAGGTGTATATATATGATTCTGTTGTTCTAACAGACATTTTATTTATTTACTCTGCTGAAACTTCATAAGGATATCACTCATTTATTTAGTGAGATATTGCTTTGAACTTGTTTATTTGATTAGACTAGCACAACCTATCTACAAGGTCAATGTTACAAAACATCAAATGCCCTAGCTATTCTTCGCCAGAAAATCAGTGTTTTCTTTATAAAACTTTTGATGTTCTCAATTGGATGGAATTTGCATACAACATCATTTTGGTCATGTTCTGCAGTTCATGTTCACATGCTAGAACTGATAAATGTGTGATTCTACCAATTAGTCTCGTTAATAATTTACATGTATATACATACATGTAGTATACAAAAATAGTCACATATTATTATTCAATATGAATATTCACTTAGGGGCCCAATATAAGTTAAGATATAGGTACATATAGAGATTCAAATTATCAACACCTGGTATTTTAATTTGCATTATTTATGAATTTCTAATGATACATCATGGATTGAACACATTAGCTACTTTATGTCACTAAACTAACACATGTATGTTAAAACACCTAAAACGAGAGACACTGAATATTTTATTTATACACTCGTTATTGAGAGCTTCTAATTTGGTGCTGTGAAGTGGTTTACAACCAGTTCAACTCTTGAACCCATCTAACACCAAAATTAACGGCTTTCGCGACTAATTTTACTCCATGTATAATAGTTATATATTCATGAAGTCAGCTGAGGGATCTAACAGGGGCTTTAATTTGTATGTGACATGTATATAAACTGTGCACAAACGGTTAGCGTGCATACGACCAACTAGTATACTAGCTCCAGAACATATCACCTCTGCGAATCTTTCATTCGACTACTTTGCTCAAATGCAAAGGTTATCAGATAAAGAAGTGTTACTTGCGTTTAAGAGATAAACAATTGTTTGTGTTTGCTCAGATATTTCATGATGGAATTAGAGGAGGCCCTGATGGAATAGAAAGAGGCCCCAATGGAACAGGAACAGGCCCCAATGGAATAGGGGGCCAAAAGCCTGAGGGGTCAAATATGTAGATTCTATTTGATTGTGGTATTTATCAGATGTTTAAGTATTATAAACAATTGCCTATTTCTGATCTTTTATTCTCCAGATGAAATACTGCAGCAAGAAATGTCATGAGCATAAGGGATTTCTCTGCGATTACAATATAGCAAAAATGTACACGACCACCCCCTCCCTCCCCCCTCCAGTACTAGAATGAGTTGGTTCATGAAAATTTGACAACAAAATGCAGGTGTTCATAGAATTGACCTGTTCATTGGAGGTCTTGTCCAAAGCTGTGGGCATGCAAAGACATGAAGGAATAGCGCTTTGTCTATCATAGGTGCCATGGGTAACACATGTAGGTGTTTAAATTAAGAATTACACATAACAAGTGACAAACCCATCCTTTGGACGGGAATTGTCCTCTACTACCTATTAGTACCTACACTAGTCCCTATTACCACTTCAGCTACTTAACATGAGATAAAAGCGTGGGATAACATATTCACCCCATGATCATTTTTTTCCTTCTTTAAGTACCATACCTTAACTTCACTGCATCTCTATCCTAACCAAGTTCTATGAGAACAACTAAAACTGTGTCCATAATTCATGAACGAATGAACCAACCCACAAAGGCACAGAATTGGTCCTTTATTAGTGAGATTTGCTGCTCCTTTCTTGACCTTTGAGCAGGTTAAAATGGGCACCCCCTATTGGGAGAATTTAAAATCAACAAGTGAAATATGGGCATATCATGGACTGCCTAAATATCACTCAGGCTCTGTCTATTGGAATTAGATCACAGCTATTCATTGTATTAATTTCACTGGACAGAACAATGGTAGAATACTTTTCAAATAAAATGCATTATATTTGTGTTTCATTTACATTTATGCAAATATTATTATTTCATGGAAACATCAAGTCTATATATTAAATTCGGAAGAGTTTTTATAAAGTTAGGAATATGTTTTTCCTCACAGATCTGTTTATACAAATAACAAATATACAATGTGCTATGTAAATAGTGTACCGGGTACTTGTTTACAAATTTCAAGTATTGTTTTAAAAGTTGACTAATTGCTTGGGAAAACATGTCAAACTGACTGAATGGCCCTATGTAAATGTTGGAGCCCTGCTGGAACACTTTCTCAACCAGGGGAGAAAATGTCAAATTCTGTTGTTTTTTATTTTCTTGAAAATTCGGATATACTTATTTCTCGGTATACTGATATACCTAACCTATGTATATTTATGATCTTTGTTAGTTTGAAAGCTACACTGCCATTTGTTCCATTATGTCAAAATAAAAACCTTCAATAAAAGGTATTGCAAATGTATTTTCAGTGTACATGCCTACCTGCATACATATTTTTTTCTTCTTTTAGATTTCCACAAATATTGCGTAGAGAAGAGAAAATAGCTACAAAGATTTATCGTAAATATTCAACAAAGAAAATTGTGGGCCATCAAAAAGAGTTGTTCGCCATTTAAAAATCCTTGCTATGTCTCAACCAATACTGAGGGAATATGCGCCTGACAATATTTTTGACAAACAAGAAGTTCACAAATTAGATTGAAATTTCACTTCAACCTGTTCCACAAGGGAGGTTACTCATCATTTGTCCTTTAAGATGCTTGACAAGTTGTGCTGTAAAAGATTTTTTATTGCTTCCAATTTCTGGTGCATGACATAGTTATTCCCCTTGGTATATTTGCTTCTGTTGATATGCTGTGAGTATGTGTTGGGAACTGTGCCAGTATGCTTCGTCTATGATGTTTATTTGATTTTCATGTGAACTCTTAACAAAATATTGATACGATGAAGGTATTAACGTCAGATCGAAGTTTTGCTGCAAACATATTCTGGATATTGAAAAGATAAAGAAAGTTGAACAGGCTTTTATTGAAATACATTTATCTTCAACAGAAAAACCATGCAGTTAAGCACTGTCATGCTAAAATTGTTTACATTACTGATTACAATACCACCTGTTTTCTTGGGTTTTTACCGCATCTTCTGACATGCAGTTTATTCGCATGAAATATTAAAACTCCTATGTTATATTATAACCTATCTTATAAATTTCAGTTTGGAGAAGAAAAGGTTTGTTTCCGTATATACATGTATTTGACCTGGTAAATCTAGATTATAAAGCTGCCAGTTATGATCCTTGATTTTGAAGAAGTGCAAGGAGAAATAATCTGTAAGGAACCAGAAAGTTAAACTGATTGATTTTATCATTTTCAGTCATGAAGGCTACTGGTCAAGAGGATTAAAAGAAAAATTTCAACATGCTCTTATGGCATACATTTGTCCCCTGAGGCACTCAAATGGTCATTTTTATTTTCTTAGTACATTTTGCTGTTCAACACCAGGTCTTTCTTGTCATGAAGAATTTTGCCTATTTTGAATCAGAAAATTATCCTAAGGCGAAATTAAAGTTTGAAAATTAAATGGTTGATCTTTCCCTTTTGGAAGTTGGCATGGCACATGTCCTAGTTCTGTAAATGTTGAAGTTAAAGCTTGCAAATTTACTGAATTTCCTTCGGTCACTTTATTGTTTCAAATGTAATAGCAATAACCAAGGTTAAAATCTATTTATACAAATCACGTCAACTTTTTCAAGCTCACTCAGCTCAAACATATGCATGCAAAAAATAAAAAAGGTCCAGCACCCAGTCAACTTGTTAATTTGTGTCACATGTGCTGGGAGACCACTAACTAGATTATCACCATCATGGGTTGACATTTGCACAATACATGCCTAATACTGCCAATTGTGACTAAGTGATACTCTGGAGAAAAGGTCAACTCTATTGTTGTTAATGGCCTTGTATTTGGATTATTATTGGGGGTTGGGCCAAAACGCCTTGGAAATATCTACATGTGTATATGTACCCATTCTGGTAGTTATTGTTGCAACAGGGATGGTGAAACTATAACATTGGTAAATTTTTATAATACAAATCACCCTATCGAAAATTCAGTCTCCCCCAATTTTGTGAAGAAAATTCAATCAGCTGTTCTAATAAATTTGATCCCCTCTAAAATCATTGAAAGGAATAATGAATTATCTGTATGATTTTGGACCATATTGTCATCTTGCTGTACACTTAAATTGGATCACCCCCAGATTTTATGGTGGGAAATTTCACTTTTTGTGATTGAATTATTAGAGGGATTACCGAACATGTAGAAGACAAACCAGCTTTATTTGTCTGGCAACAAACAGTGAGTCTGGACTTTTCAATAAGGCCTGCAGAATAGAAGCTTCAGCTGAAGATTGACTGCTTTTTCAGACACCAACAAAATGCTGAGAATGATCTCACAAATTGACTCTTCTGTTCACAATAATTGCTGTGCCAAAATGTTTGCACTACTTCTTTTTCTGGACCAAATTGCTTGTCTGGTGTGGTTGAAGCCTGAATATCCCTCCCCATTTACGCCGTACCCTGCCATAATTTGAACGAAAACTATTTCTGGCTTCTCGTGTCAGTCCTGTGGGAGATATATCGTAGAATTCAAGCAACCTTTCCATGAATGATTGCCAAAATGATATATAATCATGAAATGAAAAAAAAAAAAAAAAAAAAAAATGAGGTTTGCATTGATGAATGACAAATGTTACCAAAACAGTGAAACCTGTGTATACCGACCATGCTTGAGACCAGATAGTGTCTCTTGACAAGGTTGTTGTTTATCAAGCTTCAAAATACTTTAAATTTAAGTGTTTGGACCATGGATAATGTTGGAATTTAGAGGTTGAACCTGATTTATCCAGGTGTCGGAACCCGCAGGTTTTACTGTTACAATTATTTTGGAAATTTACAGGCTGCACTAAGTAACTCCCACTTCCTCAACGACCTGCCTCAATATCTGATCCAAAGTTAGGTAAGAGGCTGATGTTTATGTATGTACAGATAACCAGACCATTTTCATTGATAATCAGTTGTATTGGTTCCCCATTCTCAATAATAGTTCCCTTGTTTACATCGTCATGACAGGAGCCAGCTTATCCGTTTAACAGTTCCATCTCTCATCATGAAAAGCTGCGTGATAGACTGTCAACTTGTGACGAGGTATTCAGAATTCTGGATTGGACAAACCGACAAGCGAGCGTTTCTTTAGTTGTTGACATTTTCAGTGTCGACCAATGAAGTTTGGCTGTCAAATACGCCGTCATCATCGATTTAAAATTTTCGAAGTGGTATAACTGGGCTGATCTATCTCCAGGGACGAAAGGTACCGGGATATGGCACTGACAGGCCCGTAGCCAAGGGGGATTTTCTGGGTTCGGGCGAACCCCTCTTTCGGAAATATTATATATTATTCTCATATGAATGCCCTTTTCAAACACTGAAGCGAACCCCCTATTTGCCCCTTTTCCCATACAGCAAACCCCCTGATGTGCCCTTTTGGAGTGAAGGTGAACCACCCCTCGGTAAATCCTGGCTACGGCCCTGACTGAGAACTGATGTGGTTCAATAATATTTTATTACTAGGAAACCATGACAATATTTCATTGAAACAAAGGAAATGAAGGACTTATTACAGATATATTATATACTCAATGAATCAGAGTACCAGCTATCTTGCTCAAGAAATACAATTTTTATCATCCTTTAGTTATCGCTTTTTCTAAGCTTTGTCAAAAATCATGTCAATTACAGAAATGCCTGATGTGATGAAATCATTGCAGTTTCAAATTTGCCACTTATATTGAATAAAAAATAATAATTCGCTTCACTAAATGTACTTTATTTTCTATAAATTTTGATGACAATTTGTTATGGGATAAGAAAGCACATTTGCAGCACATATATGATACATTGAAACCTGTGAATTCTGACACCTGGGTAAACCGACGAACCTCTAAATATAGACATATGCATGATCCCAATACTTGCATTTAAAATCTTTTAAACCTTGATAAACCAGAACTCTGTCAAAACTGACACTATAATCTGGTCAGTATACACAGGTCTCACTGTCATCCTATACATTTTGCAAAGAAACATGTTTATATGCAAGTATGTTTGTATGTATGTACATGTATATCCTGTTTAGAAGAGAAGGAAGTTAACATTCATGAAGTCATAAAACCTTCATGATTTAATTTCATGGATGATCTACATAGGGTAGTGGCGGGAACATATGTAGGACAGTGAAACTGGGGGCATCAGATCTAGGCCCGAGGAACAGCTGATCATTGTTTGACAAGAGAGTTCTTGGAAATGGGACTGGAGGGTTAGGGGAAGGCTACAAAAAAAAAAAAAAAATTAAAGCATTGTTCCTTATTTCTCTAAATTCTCAGTGCTCAAGACTCTATACAGGACTTGTACATCACTCCCTGGATTCTATTCTGGCATGTACATAGCTGTCACTTTAAGTTTAAGCAGTGTTTAGAAATCTATCAACAGCTATAATTCCTACAATTTATCCTGTTTCAAAACTTTCATCCCATTAATCCCTTAACAGCATTGACTCCAAAAGTACACATGTTGTATTTACAATTGGTCCCAGAAACAAATGGAACACAGCTGTCTGACCTAAGTATACGCAGGCATGATGTTGGGATGGGATGATTTGGGGGGAGGGAGATATGGGAGAATGTACACTTTTAATAAGCATCTATAGTTAGTGATTATTGGTGAAAGTTTGAACAGCTGATGTAGAAACCACATGCATAATACTTTTGAAATCATTGTGAGAGTATTTGGGATTATACCCTATAAACTTTCTCGTTTTTGGTGTATGGGGTATATGTGACTTCCCCCATTCAGGAGCCCCTGACCTGCCCTCTGTTGGGAAGAAATGACATTTGCTATCAAAGTCCCTGGCTGCTAGGCAACAGGTTTCAGATTTCACCAGTTTGTGAATGGAGATAAACTCTGGCGGTAATTTGGGGCTGACTGCACGGATGAGTTATGGGGTGGATGTGTGTATGTACAGTATAGGGATCTGTTACTCTGCTCTTAAGTAGGTCAGTTTCATAAGACGCCAATCAAAGGCAACAGGTGAAATCTACGCCGCTGTTGCTCTGGTGTAAAAAGCATGAATGAACTTTTGAAGGGAAAGAATTTCATGAATGAATTCCAGAATAAAATTAATTCTCGCAAACCAGTCACCAAACCGGTTTTACTCATAAAATACATTTTATGAATGAATGATCACATGTCTATGATAGTTATCAGAGTTCCATTGATAAAGTTTTAATTTTTTTTTAAACAGAAACCCATTTATTCATAACTTCTGTGACAGCTTCATGACAGAAATTATGAATGAAGAGGAAAACTAAAGTAATAAATTCATGCATGTTGATTGAGTCTGGAAGAAACCGGTTTCTGGTGGCTGCTCACAGCCTGGCACTTGTAGATAGATATACATAATATAAATCTTAGACACAAGTTTATTGTGCTATCACAGATAATATTGTGATGTAGTTGTCATCTGAAATGCAATATTTGAAATATTAGATTTCTATGCATGGTTTTTTCGTTATATACATGTAGCTGAAATATTGCTGAAAGCGACGTTAACCCTTTCACCGATCATTCCCTGTTGATGAATGTACCCCTAGCCAAAACAAAGCCAAACCCAGGGGTAAATCGGTGAAAGGGTTAAACCTTAATTCTCTCTCTTCCTCTCACTATGAATTTTGTATCTGGAGTGTAAAGTTTAAATAAGTTTCAATAAGTTGTTAAAACTACAGAATATGATCCCGGATGCAATATGAAAATAATCTCCCGTTCTTATTGAACGGTATGTGAATTCATCCTGCCTTACAGAATTGTGGTTTCTAAAGATTCAAGTTCTTATTAAATGGAAATTAACTCTTTTGGACGAATACATTTCTTCCCGTGACTCTGCAGGACTTGAGAGGTCATGTGTTGAACTGATTCCATCTGTAGGTATATTTTCAATACCGTCAGCATGTTTCCCTCGCATGAAATCATCATCCTGCTCCGAGCATTTGCCAGCGATCTTCCACCATGAAATTGTGGAAGTCAAGGAGCTTTGATAGTTTTCTACCCAGTCTGAATGAATTATCCATTGGGTCTTAACTTCTCTAAACTTCGGTGTCATTTTCTCTGCTCAAATTGCTCTGAATTAACTAGCTCTTATCGGCTATGCTATTTCCAGATTTTCTGCCATATTACTGCACCTTAGAGTCTTCAACATATGTCACAGGCTGGATAAATTTTTTGGCTGGATAAATTTCAGGCACAATACTGACAGAATTTACTTTGTGTTGAATAAAAAATTATTAAAAAAAATAAAAAAAATTGTGACTTGAAAATCACCGTTAGAAGCATCTTCCAATCGTTTTACAAGCCTTTATACCCCATTTCACTGTCATTCTTAGCTAGTCTGACAGAATTTTTTTGAACACAAACAAAAATAATTGGCGTAAAACTCATTTATGATTGATGTTGAGACTAGCTAAATAAGATTGAAGCATTGAATTTGAACTGATCTTCAAGACACACCTTGAGAGAATTTAAAGTCTCTAAATTATCTATGTAATATCTGACTTCAGTTACATGTTGCAGGTGTAACATACATGACTTGTGCATGCATATAAGGAACAGTCCTCATCTTAAATTAACATCTGTATCTACAAGTAAATGATGGAAGATTCCGAGTATTTATGACTGTCTGGAGGATTTATTATGACAAGCTTGGTTTCTCCCCTTTATCAATCATGTCAGATGTCAGCTGACAAAACCGACAAAACTATGGACCTTGTGTTTAGCTTTGCGGGAAGATGGAGAAGAAAAAAGTTTGTCTCCTCATCGTGTCAAACGTTGCTGACAGAGTGATAAAGGTGTCAGTCCTCTTTATGGAGTTGTTGAACTTTTGACAGTTTTGACTGAGTTTTATTGTCCTGATGAGTCCTGCATGATGAGGGCAGAGCCAGGTCATTAACAAGAACTGGCTTGATCAGTTTATGATATCTCCAACTGGAACTATGTTATACATGTATGTCTATGTGTACATATGTATCTATGAGCTGCTATTCCAAACTAAATATGATCAGTTAACATATATTAAACGAGTTTCCAGGCACAAATGTTGGTAGATCATATAACTTTATTAATTTAAAGTTACTGTATTCTCGAATACTATTTCAGTCTGCCGTGATGACTGAAAGAAATAACACCTTCAAATTTTTTAAATTTTTTTTGCCATTAACAAACTATGAATGTTGATAAGATAAAATACAGGAGAGAAAGAGAAAGGAGAAATTAGGATTCTAAGTTTTATGTGGGCTAATGTTTACTATAATGAGCTTCCTGAAAGCTCACTGACCCTACAACTTAGAACATTTGCCTGGGGTATGTTCTGAGGGGATAGATCTAGCACATGTAAAGAGGTGATAACCTAACACAGATACTGAATGGCAGCTTACAGATAAGACTTGAGTGCTGACACCTAGTGATCAAACGGATAACCAAGAACTATGTCCTGATTGGTCCAACTTGATAGACTACTTAGCCAGATCTCTGATTGGTTGAAAGTTTGAGGCAGCCAAATTCATTCATAAAACTAGACAGCTGACCTGCATTTTCTGGCCATGAAAGGTTTGTGGTCAGGGTTTTGATGAATGGGCCAGCCATCTCCCTGTACAAGCTAAATACTATACACCAGTAGATAAACATAGACATTTCTTTGTGACCCAGATCATATTTAAGAGATAATCTCCATCTGTAATCATTTGTAATCCTGGTTTGTGGGTATAGGAGAGAGCAAATTAATGCATTAAACGTTCACCAGTGTAGATGGTTTCCTCAACACTTCGGTCAAGAATCATGAAATAAGTTTATCACTTAATCACTTCTCTTAAAGATGTAATCAGCCTCATAATTGGAGAAGTTTTTCATCTTTCAACTTTGCGCTTTTCAGCATGGAAGCATGCCAAGATATCATAGTGTTCATATTCGACAGCAGCGAGGTCAATATACACAGTTAAAGCAAGAATATCAGTCAGACAAAGTTGAAAAATTGCCTTCAGTGCCACCATAGCATGCACAGCCACGACATCGGAAATAGCGATGACGTCAGTTATACAACCTTCCACATTGTGACATTGCAATGCTGACAACTAAGCCACACAGTGTGCTTTGCTGTGGCCGTTAAAAGTGTAAATGTGATACTTTTGCAATTTTACGTCATATTAAATCTAATCTTCCAAATTATAGGATTTATACCCTGTTTCTTGTTTTACGACTTTAATTTAACAATTTCAATGTGAATTTAGGGCACAGCACCACAAGCATATCGGAACTTGTGACATTATTATGGAACTTATAACCACGTCACAATGCAACAATGTTGCAAATTTGTTCAATTCTCTACATTGCCGCGATGTCACGCTGACTGTGCAGGAAGCTCGAACCATGACATCGTGAACGTCATCTCTGACGTCAAAAGAGGCAGAGAAGATTTCTCTACCACAGTAGGAAGCTGCATTTGAATCTTCTGTCAGACCGACTACGAGTAAAATGTTGGGGAAAAACTTTATTATGTTTTATTATTCACATCGTCATCTTGAATATGACATACTCTTGCACAAGTACCCCAGTTACACTTTAAATGCTCTTCACTCAAACATCGCTTCACTGTGACCGTCTAGAAAATAAATGGCATGCCATCATTTTCTCATGAACGCTGCACAAGTTGAAATTGGTGTGGTCAAATATACTTCATTCTGTATCTGTAAAGTTACAGAAAACTTGATGGTAGTCTAGATTTTGAGGCCGACTACATCTTCAAATTACACTTTGCCTCTCGCAAATACATTTGGATATCACGTGTAGCTGTGATATTGTTTGAGTATTAATTGTCTGAAGTTTAATGAACAGAACACAAGGTCATAACTAAATGTTTTTTTTTTCTTTCCCAAGCTAAAAACCCAGACATTGCATAATTACAGGCATTTGATTTTAATATATGTTAAATTGAGCTGAATGATGAACACATTTCACATAGACTCTGACTGTATCACCTTAATGAAGTATAGATTGATTACCATGTACATGTAACAAGCCTAGCCATCTTAGTAACAGAGAGGTTTAGCTTTATCAGTGTGATGTTGGGGCATGGCTCAGCTGAGTGCTGACTGTTTAATTAACAGATAGTGTAAAGCCTTAAATGCCATATGTCACTCCTCCCAGCCCCAGGATCATGCTATTGGGACATGTCTGTGGAATTAAGGAGTTAATACATCCTAATGTCTTAGGATTCAACCCTAATGCCATCACCAGTAATTAAAATGTACATGTTTGAATACTTGAAAAAGTTGAAAGCAGAATCACAGAAACCCCCAAAATATTGCAAGTATTTTATTGCTTTGATATTTCATTGGTCTTGACTTTGTTTGAAATGTTCGTATTGTTTTTATATCCCTATTGTTTACAGTGGCACCCTTAGCCTATCGTACAGTTTTCATTTTTTCTTCGATATATACAAGGATGAAAGAATGCCATAAATTTGACAAAAAATGAGCTTGAGATAAACTGCCTGTAATGGAAGTGATGTGAGACTAAACACTTGACCAGGTCAAAAAGCTTACATAAACGCTTCAATGCTATTGCCACCAGAACACAATGGCTGGTGATTATCATTAACTCTGTTAATTTGCTGACCACATAAGGATTGGTCAAAGTCATATGACCTGAAACAGATGTCCATCTTCTTGACCAGTCACATGACTGGCACATCAGCAAATATTGTGTTTTCATTGGTCCATAAATTTTACTCCATCTATCTTGGTGGAGTGGCAAGAAAAAGTCCATTGACAGAAACTGTTGCAGCAGTCGTCGGAAGTTCTCAACAATTTCATTCCTGGGAGAAGAATGCCGGCCTTTCTTAAACGTTTATGTAAGTTATTTGTTATTATTACGAATGTTTCGTAATGTCAATTGAATATCTATTTGATTGAATTTCACCTTTCTGTACATGGCAGTGTGACTAACGTCACAGGACCTACAAAGTAGGGTTGGCATTAAGACTCCGACGCGCACTGAGCTCTTTGAGATCCCCTGCCCCACGTTGAAATTCTGCCTATATTAAGATGGGCACAGCCCAAGTCAGAATCACCAGAAATTTTCATCAAAAGTAGGTCAGCTCAGAACCTGCTGGTAACAGTTCCCTAATGCACCTTCATGCCAAAAATCAAGGTTCTAATGTTAACGGTTCTCCTTATTTTGCCGACGAAAGGATTCGGATGGACTCACTCACTCACTACCGGACAATTTGCAGATGGTAGCCTACTTCGTAGGAATATTGTGGAAAAGTGGCATATTGGGCATGTAAGATGAAGTGACATGAATTTACATTGTTCCATTTGCTAACACATCAAGTCGCGTTTAAAAGCGGTATCTCCTCTTACATGAACTATATCCTAGAAAAACTTTCTACTAGACCATCAGCTTTCAAATGTTTTGAAAGTTACAGTGCTCAAAATATATAGTCGCCAACTCACCACCAGTGATGAAAAATCATACTACGGCAAACTGGTGACGAGAAATCAAGGTCTATTGGAAACTGGTAGAATGTTATCACGGATAGTATACTTTTCTTTCGCAATGTGTTTGAAGAACCTGCATATATTTATATCACATTCAAAGATTAAATTGGAGGAAGAAAAAAATAGTTTCATTGATGATGGCACAATCTGCCCACATTTAAAAGTTACAACCACTGACTTAATTTTCTGTGCAAAGTCAACATTGCTGGCAACGGACTGGTGCTATGACATGGGAGATAACTATTTTGCAAAATAGATGCTTCATGCCTCGGCGAGTTAAACACAATTCAGTTGTCATTGTGGTGATTAAATTTTTTTCTTCACTTGCCAAATCGCGACTCTCTGAAAGTCTAATTTCTACATTCTGAACTAAGATCTTTGCTGAGTATTTGATTCATAGGAACAGAAAAGGCTCCACACTCTTAGGTTATTGGATTATACTGTTTGTATGTATAAGTGTTGTGCGCAAGTTCAGAAACAAACTTAGAAGTCCCCTTATTGAGCCCAGGAGGAGTCCATGAAACATTGTACCATCTAATAACTTGTTTATTGTACTCTTTGAGACATGAATAAAGAATAAATGTAAATATTTTAACAATTTCTGCTTCAATACATTGGATGTCATTTTGGCAGATTGCCTGTCATGTAGGTGTTGTTTGGACACCTGTCGTCTGCATACAACAACAAGGCATAACTATCCGATAATGTAAAAAATATTGGACTCTTGTGTTTACATATACATTTAATATAGTGAGGGGTATAGTATCGTAAGTCTTCTAATAAATAAACATCTTTTATTTAGAGATAATGCTTAATTAATCACATCAGATATAAAAAAAATCACCAATATGATATGTCACATTTTCAGGCTTAGCCGATTTTTGCATGCCATTTTTTTTTTGTTCTTCCACCAATATGTCGGTATGATGATCTAGACCATCAATGAGATTAATTTGTGTTTTTCTCTCATTTGAAAAAGAGTCCGCTATGTGGCAAAAATTGTATATATGCACAAAGTTGGTACATCATTAATGTGTAAAGGTGGGCGGTATGCCTTTTTTCTGCTATTAAGTTTGTCATTGTGTACTTGAGAAATTTTTTGAAATAAAAAAATTATCAATTATAAAAAAAAAATAAAAAAAAATAAAGAATAAATGTAAATATTTTAACAATTTCTGCTTCAATACATTGAATGTCATTTTGGCAGATTGCCAGTCATGTAGGTGTTGTTTGGACACCTGTCTGCACACAACAACAACAAGGCATAACTATCCAATAATGTAAAAACTATTGGACACTTGTGTTTACATGTACATGTAATATAATGGGGGTATACTATGGTAAGTCTTCTAATAAATGAATCGTAGAAAGTGGAATTTCCCCAACGTAAAATCAGGGGGTGATCTAATCTGATAGAACAGGAAGTTGATAAAATGGTACAACATTATGTTGATAATCCTCATTTCTTTGTTATTTTAATGATTTCAGAGGGTGGTCAAATTTAATAGAATGACTCATTGAATTTTTGGGGGGTGATTGAAGTTCTTTGAGAAAGAAAATTGCTTAGAACTCAGAGATAAACTTGAGGATGTGATATTCGTTGAATTGCTGAATGTCATTTACATAGTTGTATAACAGAGAACCAACCACAGTTAATATTCAGTGTACACAAACATCTTAACCCAGCTGTTGCTATCTGATTTAACTGGTTGTTTCGAGGACATCCTGACCCTTCAAGGGCACTAAATCTTGGATTTTTGTGCTATATAATAGAATGACTCATATGATCATGACCTGATATTGAAGCTTCTGCAGCCTATATTATTTCATCTAGGTCTATATCAGTTAAATCTAAAACAACCTGTTTGCTCAAATATCACAGGTGAAATACATGTATGCCAGTTGCAGGGTAACAATCAGTTCGAGATTAACCATTTCCCAGCTATACTTATAGTTAGCAGCTCTCTCACAAGTTATATTGGTAATGTAAGATAGTCAATGTCCGAATAAAAATGTACTCCGTATTGTTCAAGCCTGACATCGTTGAAAAAGGAAACTTTGTGTTTAACCCTAATATTTGAAAGACTGGCAACTTAATGCATAATGCTACTCTATTGATAAGGTGAGACAAAGATGTAGATGTTCATTAGGCATGTTGAGTTACATTGAAATTTAAAAGTTGCAAACTCCGCAACTGCATTAAGCATTTTTGTATGTGTACTTGAAGCAGGTTGGAATCAAGAATGTAGAAATTGGAAACAATTCTATTCGCGGAAGTGCTACATATAAATACTATGAAAAAAAAACAACTCCGAAGTCCCGGACCATACTGCTCAGTCAGTTAATGTACTAGGTCCTATAACGGGTAACTATAGTGGTTTTTCAGGTAAATTTCAGACAAGGGCAAAGTGTTTTTTTTTTGCCCCACTTAAACTGTTTAACTTCCAGTGTGTAAGGCCTACAGGAAACCATTTATTTATGACCTCATAGGCTCAAGTTAAAAAAAAAAGTTGGCTTCTTCAAGTCACACCACTCTCTTACAGCCATTCATAAATTGGTCACATGACCACAGCCCCGTCTAAATTAGGATTTGTTTACCCTCACTCGCTCTCTGATTGGTCGGTTTATAGATCTAGGCTAGCTACATGTACAGTTTCAGGTGTGAAGTCCCATTCATGATTTTTTAACCTTAAGTTCTGGTCTAGTAAACTGCCGGTCCTGGCCTTTTACTTCACCAAGCTCCATAGTAAATACATTACATGGCAAGTGGTCCTGGCAAGACTGTCTAAACTTTACAGCTGAGAACTCCAATAAAGAAATAAAAATGTCACGTTTGTAGATCACACTTGGAGTGATTTTAGGCCAGGGTTTTTCATGAGTTTCCAAAAATAAATAAATTGTTACCCAGATGATGTACATTTATGTTGCAAATACTGGAGACAAATAACAAGAATGTCTTACTTTCTTTCAACATTTTGAGAGTATTTTTATGCCCCCCCTCTAACTCGCTTTGTCCGTCCGTCTGTCCATCCGTCTGTCCGTCTGTCCATCCGAATTTCTTGTCCGCGCAATATCTCGGTTAATATTTGATGGACAGGATTAAAACTTGCATGGAATGTGCCCAGTGCCTCGTAGTTGTGCAGCGTAGAGTTTTTTCCGAGTTCCGGTATAATTTTCAAGAGTTATGGCCCTTTTTCTGAAATCTCTGTGAATTGGACTTGTCCGGGCTGGATCTTGGTTAATATTGTATGGACAAGTATGAAATTTGCATGATATGTGGTCAGTGCCTCACAGTTGTGCAGCGTAAAGTTTCTTCACGTTTCGCTTATATTTTCAACAGTTATGGCCCTTTGTTCTTGAAATATCCATGAATTGGGACTTGTCCGGGCTGGATCTCGGTTAATATTGTATGGACAATTATGAAATTTGCAGGATATGTGGTCAGTGCCCTGTTGTTGTGCAGCGTGAAGTTTTTCCACGTTTCGCGTATATTTTCAAGAGTTATGGCCCTTTTTTCTTCAAATCTTTGTGAATTGGGACTTGTAGGGCTGGATCTCGGTTAATATTGTATGGACAAGTATGAGATTTGCATGATATGTGGTCATGATCCGTAGGTGTGCAGCATGAATTTTCTCTGCTTGCGGTTATATTTTCAAGAGTTATGGCCCTTTGTTTATCAAATCTAAGTGAATGGGATATATTTATTTTTTCAGGCTGGATCTCGGTCCATAACCGATTTGAACCAGGAAAATGGCTATATTTTATGTTATTCTACATTCCAAAGCAGACAACATAGGTCCTGAAGTATGAAATTGCCCCAAAAAGAGTGAATTGGGTGCAAAATTCAAAGTTCACTGATCGCTTCGTAATTTCACCACAATATACTCCCAAGGAATGTAGGTCTCATAACCAGGTCACATTTTCGGATTTGGCGAAGCCCTGGCGACCATCTTGGATCGAAACATCGTATTATCACTTGTTGGTTGATACTTGGAATATGTATTATGTGAGGCATGGCAAAAAAAGTGACTGAAACAGAATTTTTATAATAATCCAAATTAGGCCACCAACCAATAAAGAACAGAACAATGGCGGGGCAGTGTCGGATTAAAGCGGAAGGGGGGGCATACAGTTGAGCAATCTCTGATTGCTTCCTTCCTGTGTTATTTTAGTCGATAAAATTATGTCTATTAGTAATGTAGATGTATAGCATGTATACAGAGAAACCTGTGAAAACTGACCCCTGGATAAACTGACCAACCTCTAAATACTGACATTATCCATGGTCCCAATACTTAAAGGTTATACCAAATACCCCCTGCACATTTTGCTTGAAAACATATGGAGAAGCTGTGCAGAGAACAAGTTAAATTTCATCTCTGCGAAAAATTTCATCAAATTGGATTTTTTAACACAATAAAACAGATGTGGTGAAAAACGAATTGAAGACATAACCTCTGACCCGAGACATCCGTGTCTGAATAAGATAACACTGTAAGTATTGACTAGTCGATTGTGTCGGACGTCCTATTGTGAAGTACATTGCACAACAATTGTGTATGACATCATCTTCATGACATCAACTAAGGCATTAGCTTTGTGATGTTGTTGGCGTGGAAATGGAAAAGTCGCCTAGAACATTCGCTATTATTGCTCGATGCGAACGATCGTAATCCGACTTCCAAAAAGGCGTGATATTGGAGGGGGTTTTTTTTGTGCTTTTTTTAAACTTTGACAATTCCCAATATAGTAAACCGCTATTACATGTAAATGCCAAATGGAACCTCTTACAACAATTTATCATGGAAAAAATTATGGAGTGGGGACCATTTGTTTGAACTTTTAAATTCAGAATATTCTGAACCTTGGTTAAGTAGAACCCTGTCGAAACAGACGCTATAATCTGGTCCCAAGCATGGTCAGTATACACAGGTTTCACCGTATATGATTTTCTGTATCTCGGTGAGATTTCGGATATTACTAATCTGTTTGCTGTACAATTTGATATCACTTATTGTTCAGGTGAACAATACAGAGTAACATAAACCAATTATCGCAGTGTTTATACCCGTGAATTATCGAAAGGAAATCTTGTTGCTCTACGCCAGTCATTCAATGTGACGAACAGACCGTGGCATCGTTCATTCCGATCTTTTTGACGGCAACTTGATTTTTCCTGTAAATTATTGATCTGATGTGATTTAGCTCGCGGGCAATGTCACTCAAAACTTGATCCTTACTTAATTCTTCTCCCGTTCTATTCAACTCTTTCAGTCCAGTGTCAACGAGCACAACAATTTGAACCAAATAAAGGAAATGGTTATATGTTTTGTTAGAGAGTGTTTACTACCTAAGGTAGATATCTAAGACCGGAGACAATGTGGCTATTGCCAGGGACACTTCAGCGCAGTACACCAGCCAGAGAGTCAGTTCGTCACACCCGACTGCTCACACCTTACCTATCGCTCAGCCATCATTTTTGTGATAGCCCACTTGATAAATGGGGTAGTTTCCTGTCCTTACAAACTGACACGGCAATAACGGTACCCTCAACTGTCCCTATGGGAATTGCCTTCATGCTTATGCCCCTTGTGCATTAATAATCACCCTCTTGTATGTACATTTTCTGTCTACGGGCATTTAACTGTTTTGTGTTTGCCCAGTTTAATACCTTATTAATTAATACAAATATTTGGCATTCTAATTTTCCTTTTCTATCACTCTCATCCAAGCCGATTCCTTTTCCGGTAGATTTATCCATTTACATTATAAAACCTTTCTTGTGATTCTGCTAAATATATTAATGCTGTTATATTAGACACTTTTATAATTGCCTGAGGTATTTCTTAGTTCTGTTGTATGCAACAAAGTTTCACTTTTACATTCTGAACTCACACTTAACTTCAATAAGATTAAGAGTCTTTTGTGCATGTACAATCATTTTGTTTTCAGCACTATTGGTGACTCCTTGGTGCTATGTATTTAGCTGATGCATGCACAGTCATAAAGGCCTGTGTTTAATATATAGCACCCTAACAACTTTTTCACACATACATAAACACCGGGATTAATTGAGTTATTTACCCAGAAGGAATGCCCTAGGGTAGATCGAACCTGCTTTAATGTCGAGGTGAGAAAATACAGGTGAGAATTACTAAACCTGTGTGGGTGTGTTTAATTGGAGGACCTTCCAACTCAATTCAGTTCAGCCTTTGTTCTCCCATCATCGTTCACTAGTCTGATCAAGATTTTAATCACTTTGATCAAAAAAAATGCAACAAAAAATACATTAAGAATTCATGTACATTCCACTAAGGAACCTTTACAAAAACTTGCTGATTGGCTGAATTTTCTTTCATTTTTCTCCATGAGCCAATGAAAATGCCCGATTTCTTTTTGACAATTTGAATTGGCCAATCACGTTCTTCAATACTGGAAGATATCCCATCAAGCATTGTTTTTAGAACAACTCCATTACAGGTACATGTACCTTCAAAAGTTCACATTCCACATGTTTTCATCAGTATTTATAACGAAACGATAACTGCTATGGAATGTACCGTTTCTGAGGATGAACTTAAAAGGCCAAACAAAGATCAAATTAGCTGTATCATATAGCCAAAATCAACAGTGATTTTATGAAGCAGAGATTCTCCGCGATGGTACAGATCAATGATCACAATGACTATTCCGCTGGGATTATCAAAGTTCGGGTAATAATTGATACGTCTCTTGTTCATGGAGCAGTTGTCAAAGATAAGACAGGAGTGACACAGAGCAAGCCCTGTCCTCTAGGGAGCAATCCTTGTAGGGAGTATTAATTATTCACATGCAGGGATCTATTTTGTTTATCTAACGTGAAGATGTATGTGATCAAGTCATGCCCTCTGGTGAACGACCTGATGGAGCGGTGCAGTTAGCTCCCCCTTGAGATGGCCCAGCGCCCCAAGCATTTCTTTATTGCAGTCATGCCGATCTGGTGACGGTACATACACGTGTTGTAAACATAAGATATGGATATACTGAGGGAATGCTATAATCCATCGATGATTCCAAATTGATGAACTGTGAATATTTATGGCATTAGAGAGACTCAGAGCAAGACGACACACTAAACAATAGCCCAATATTCAGCAAGCATAATTCTCCAAACTTTAGTCCATTGGTTGATTGTCTATATGATGAACGAGGAAAGGGGCACCTTCATCAATAGACAATAGCTAGTGGGACTCCCTGAGGCATGTGTATAAATTTCTTGATTCTTTAATTGTGGTGTTCATATAGATATAGGTGAAACAAAGAATAAAACTGCTCAGAAAAATTTATTTAATATGGAAATGATTTGGTGGTAGTGTTTGAAAACCATCTAACAAAAAGTACATATTATGCTTTTAAAGAAAGAGAGACATATAAGAGAGTTCTTCTCAAAACAATAATTTGAGAAATGGCCGATAGACTTAAAACTTAGAGATTCTTTGCGTTATACAAAGAGATTCAGTGTTTTTGCAGGATTCCATCCACACAGTTCTGTATGATAAATATTGAGATTAGTGTTGAAAGAATTAGCCAATCTACTTGGAGACTAGTATGATATCAGATTTCAGTCAAATGTATATTCCAACATGGCCACTGTAGCCATCTTGGATTTCTAGCAACACTTTCTAGCATTCTCTAATAAGTCAATCACAGGAAGTGAAATTTCCCACCATAAAATCTGGGGTGATCAAATTAATTAGAACAGGAAGATCATAATATTGTCCAAAGTCCTGCAGATAATTCTTTATTTCTAAGAGCTGATGCACTCATTTTGAATATATGCTTTGAGAAACATTTGAGGGCAGAGTTTTTTTGTTGTTGTTTATTTTTTGTCAGCTGCTCAAAAGCAAAACTGAAAAGGCAGCTGGACTGATGTGATATCAAAGAGAGGGCGCCGTGATTGCAGACGTCACATTAGAACTTCTCACAGCTTTCAAATGTTTCGATGTTGAAGGCTGACATTTGGAATGTCCTTGCTTAATATCACAATGTAAATAATAATTGATAATTAAATTTAATGATTTAACAGGGTGATCAAATTGACTGATTTAATTCGTGCCCTCAAAATCGAGGGTGATTTAACCTTAGAGGATTTACTGACTGTGTCTATCGGAGATATTTTGATGAAATTAATTTTTATATAGAATTCACATTACTAGTTGAATTGTAAGTATGGGACAAAGATCTCTCAGGACTCATTGCATTGTGGCATATTCGAAAAAAACAAACCCCCACCACCTTCAAAAATAAAAAAAAAGAAGGGAATTGTGTTTTCTTGCAGCGCAGTTCCAAGCAAGTGTTCGGATTAAATCCCACTCTCTCAATGACATATAGGTCACCATTTAGTTCTCAACAGCTCCTGGATCGACTAACAGCTGTTCTGACTTCTCGACTTAGTTTGCAAAGTTGTATGATGGATTTACCAAGACTGTACTGGTAGGCCCATCCGCCCACGCCATGTTCCGGCTGTAGGCAATGATCATAGAGCTCTCAGAGATCTATGGGGGAGTTTCTTTTTGGCTTCCCCTGCCAGATGTCTGTCAATGACTCCAAACACACATGCTCTCATATTGCATAAATCCTACAAAATCTTGATATAAGCCAATTGCCAATTTTTGCCAGAGCCCCAGCGAACAGCTGAGGCCCTGGATACTTTTCTAAAAGTAGATTGTAGTTAATTGGCTGCAAAAATACTAAAGCAGCCAACGACCAGACCAGAGCATCTCTCCTGGAAGCGCAAGGTCATACCGCCATGCTGCTGGGAGTGTTTCTGCATGGAAGACGTTCAAATATATAGGAGATATCGAAGTAAAAACATGCAAACATTAAAAACCTGAGTGTGTAAATGCAGCTAATCGAGAATTATGATTGATATTTGAAATTACATTTAAATAATAATACTGGTACATCTAAAGGGTCTGTATCTTGATAAATGATGCTATGCAGATTTGAAATGGCGATTTTCAAAAGTTTTCATCAGAACCAGTGTCAGATGGCGATAACATAAACCACATGTGAGTGAATATTTATAAGTGCCAAGACAATGTGTGTATGTGGGATATGGTTGGCGAAGGTGTGATATATATGTGACCATGCCAGTACATACAGGCTGGTCCAGATGATCATCCATGTGTTTGGGAGGTTGGCGCCTGACGCCAGATGATCCGCTGGGTGTTTGAGAATTGTGGCGTACTGTCAAAATGAGATCAGTGGTGCGGAGTGCTGATCAAGTAGTAGAATTTAGCTAGTCGACCCACTGTATCACCTAACCATCCCTTCCATCCACCTCCCCCCCCCCACCCCCATTTGGCCTCCAATTGAGATTCTGTGTTGATTCAAACCAATTCAGTTGCCCAGCTGTCTTTAATGCTCTGATACACCATACTTCACAGCATCTGGTAATTACTTGTTTTATAAACTCTGGGACTCTTAAGTGAGCCTTTCTTATGAGAAGTTAAGCCATTTCTGTGGACCTAATGCATGCAGACATTGAGAAAACATTATACCACTAGACCAGTAATTATAATAAACTGTTTTAGCAATACATGTATAGTGATTCCATAAGACTCGTTGCAGGAGAAACTTATTTGGATTTCCATCATATTACTGCGCAGTTTTAGAAATATGCAGAGTGCAGGGGTATTTTGCCTGGCAACTTAAACAGCTCACCCTATGAGGACGAGAGTCACAGGGAAGTTTTATTCCAAACCCCATTCACTCAGTATCATTAATACTGCTGTGATATATAGAAAGCTGGAACTTCATTTCTCTCCCTCATTTTGCGTCATATAGTATCTTTTGGAAAATAAAATAAAGACATTCTATCCATACTTTAGGTGGAATGTATATACCCTAAAAGTACTGCTCGAGTGCTTCACTACAAAAGATCTCTTCAAAACGTTACATTCAATGTCTAGAGTTACATGTACATCTACTTGTTCCTGTAGTCCAACATCATTGTACACTCTTCATTCAAGTTTACAAAGCAGGTTTCATTCATAAATCGCTTGACTGATTTATAGATAAAATGTGACTCAAGTTCTGGGGATTTTTTTTCCTGTTCCCAGTATATGTTATCTGATCAACTCTGGAAGTCTGTCATTGCTCATCTAAGTATCTGTTAAGTACTCTCACACTAGTCCGTGTTGGGCCGAACTTCGACAACTTTCAATGTAAAATCTTCTTCAATGTGACTTCCTTGCTTGCTCTGAAGTTGAATATTGTTCCCTTAGCAACCTCTTTACTTTTTATCTGGCTTTTGTTTTGGATTAATAACACAATGTTGAAAAGTAAAATGAAAACTCAACCAAGTTTCTTATCTTGAAAAGTTATTGTTCTGCCTCGCTTACTTTGAGAGTTCACATGAATAACTTGATAGTAACACAACCAAACACCAAATTTCTTTGAGAGGCTCATGCGGTCTGTTGAAGCGATCCAGTAAAACCACAAAGTTTGTAATTTATACAGCTGACTGGCCACAGATAGACAGGCATATATACATACATACAGTAAGACTACTTCCCAGGCCAGCTCCAGACCAGCTTTCATTCATAAAATGGCCAGAGCGGATGCAGGGGAGGAGCCACGCATATATTATGATAATGCTATTGTTGCAGCTGCAGCTGATTGGCTAGAACTTGACATAGCTTGGTCATTGACTCCCTCAGGGTTTGGGATTTCATTCATAAACTTTGTGGCTGCTTTATCTGATGAAGGGACTATAGCTATAGGTAGGGGAACACTTTGGCAGGCTCCACTCCACAGCTCCAACTTATTCTAGCTAGAGCAATGTAACCACACCATGGCCTGACTGCCATTATGGATTGGTTCACCTGGATGGAAACTTGTGCATTATGGAAGTGAGCATCTAGCATTGTAAAAAAAAGGAATGGAAGCTTGGATAATTACTTCACCAATATCATTAACACAGATAGACATTACCACTAATGTGCAGCTATACAGCAGGTGATGGTACAATTTCAGGATTACATAAAATTATGCTGGGCAATTACGGAGAACTTTCACAAGCAAGTAGAGCAGCAGACAAGATCATTTTTTATGCGACGTTTGCGTTTGAGGAAATGCCACGACCATAAAGTTCTAGTGTACGTGAAGTGAGAAGATCTGCGATCTTGTCACTGGTATAATTGTTGAAACTTTGAAAGGTTCACGATCGTCAAAGACTGAATAATGGGAATTCTGAGGTCGCAGTTGAACCTGGGAATTATCTGCCATCGATAAATCTGTGCAAAAGTTCTCAAACATTCCAAAACTCGAGGAACACTGACTGAACATCAATTTCTCTAAAACGGACAATTTGAAGAGAACTTGCGAATTGAAGGAGTTTTAAACAAATCAACTTTGGCTCAAGTTTGATCCTCTTTTCTGGGAATTACCATTGAAAAACTTCATTAAATACTAGAGTTGATCTTTTTTGAAAAGAGGAATCATTTGGAGGCAGGAAAGGATGACTATGTCACACCTTGGATCACCCGCACCTAACAGGCCGCAGCAGCGTCACAGTGGTGTTTACTACCCTCTATCATGGCATTCCCCCCAGTATTACTACAACCATCAACGGTCAGGCGACTGTAGTCAGAATTTCCCTGGCCAGCCGTCTTCCCCCTCCCATCCTCCCCCTCCCCCACATAGTAACCATGGTAGCATGGGCGCCACGTATCACCTACGACATCCCCTTGAACTTTGTGCCCCGCCGTCGTCGGTGCAATGTTCCTCACAGCCCCAAAGGCAGCAGCAATCAACAAACCGTGATGTAGCGGGCAATGGTGAGTTTCTACAATAGTCAATTTGACCAGATACGTAATATCGAAGTATTAATTCAGAACTTTTTAGACATAAATATTCCTCAATCTAATGGAACCTTATGATGCAACATATATTTGGTAACAAATGCCAGTTTTATAAAATGACAAAAGGTGATGTTTGCAATTCATGTGTACTCATAAAGGGCTGATACAGCTTGATCTGTAATTTTGGTTACCGATAAAAAATTCCCTAATTTGGGATAAATCATGGTATGAAATTCCATAATAATTATATGGATCCTACATTGTATATTAGGTAAATTTTCTCCCAACAGATAGAAGCTTCAATTCACAAATTCAGCCGATTTTGCTGAATTTAGAAAACTCCCAAATTAGATTTCCTATCTTTTCTATTATTTGGGTACCAGTAAACTGTGTAAATTTCAGACTGGCAATATTTACATATTTTTGCTAAACTGGTTAGATATATTAATTATATAGGTAATTATTACTTTCTTGATACTTACATATACGTATAATTTGTGTTGTGTTCTTGGAGAGTCTAGATATAAATGGGAGATAGTGACTTCCTTCAGGATGTGTGAAGCGAGATATGGTGTCAGAATTTTGCATAGAGTAAATTAAACGTTTACCCTCTTACTCATCAAGAGAAAGGCTTTAGGCTTTTCGCTATCAGTTTTAAACTGAGTACCCACTCTACGAGAAAGTTAAAATATAATTTGTGCTAAAACCGTGTTGGCATGTTACAGACGAGTGAGTAAAAAGTCCCTCCAGATATGCAAAAAGATAGTTCACCCAGGCCATTTTGAAGAAAACTAAAATACAATTTTTCTACCGTTTTGCTAGAGGTGCTCTATAAAGCGTTAATAGTCTTGTGTTTTCATACAGTACATGTTGAGTTAAACTAAGATTTGTGCCAGTCACACAGGAAATGGCTGTAAAAATAATCTTACCAACATTGACTGGGTTAATTACTTGATGAAAATGAATTAATAATTAATTTGTGGCGCTGTATGCAGATGAGGCTGAAACGTGCAAGTTGAGAAGGAAATCATCTGTCCTTGCTCTTCTGATTGGTTTCGCTTCACTGACTTCAGGGACGGTTCAGTGCAAACTACCCTCTGCCTCCTGCATAGCAATGAGCACGACGACTACTATATGTCATTGAAACGAGCTAAACAAATTTACAAACTTTGGAAATTACGAACTTAACAAAGAGGTCATGTACCAGATTACATGCTTTCTTTCATCCAAGATAAAACAGAAAAAAATCTTTTGATGAACTCATTCACCCAAACAAAGTCGGTTACCTCCACAAATATATTGTTTGGGGTTAATTATGTATCTATTACTAGATATCTTGGCACAAATTAGTAATACGTGCATGCATGTTGCGTCATAACCAAATATTTGCACTCTGATTGGCTATGATTAAAAAACGAAAACTGCAGAATGGTAGAATACAAATCTGCATGTGCAAGTGAAACACTTTGGATGCAATTTAAAAAACCCTACATTTGGATTGGCGAAAATTGAAAATTATACTTCATATTGTAACCGAGTCTCAAGTTTATCCTCACTCAACATTTAAACATCCTGAATTAACCTGTAGAGAAACTCTTTGATTGACTGGCTTTTGCCTTCCAATTTTCTCCTCAGTCTATTGAAATCCTTGATATCCATTTGAAAATTTCATTTGACCAGTCAATTAAGTGCTTTGAAACTAGAAGATTTCCTGTCATGAACTGTTATCAAACTCCAACATAAATATCTTGTTTGTCCACTGGTAATCCGGTGTAAATTTCAATCAATATGGGATTCCAATCCTCAAATCTGTACATTTCTTGACTAAAATAATTTGATGTAAATTTTTATGGAAGTGCAATATTGCATAATTTTAGAGGATAAAACAGTTTAAAATTTATGAAGAAAGCTTGTGACTGAGAAACAATGTGTTCAACTTCGATTAAATGCAAACTAAACCGCAAATTGTTATTACAAAATACAGAAACATGGACTTGTATGAAACTCTATTGTAGCATTCACATATCTTGTTGTTTTCATGTAACTTATTTCCGCCCCCGTAATTTCATGGCTCCTGTTCTTTGATAACCAAGTGCACAAAGCTGAAGACCAACTCTTGAACTCTGAAGTACATCTAGCTGTAGTTTCCTGGTCTACTTTACATGGATTCATGCGCATTAAATATATTTTTTGCTTCATTAAAATTTGTGTGTGGGAAAAGAAGCCAGGCCAAGGTTTGCCGGTTTCCTGTTGATTTCATTGGTGCTATTTGATTCCTCGATTGCAACAGTATGAGCCAAGACTACAGTGAATCTAGCGAAACACTGATGACGTCGTCACTGCATGTATTCATATTTGACCGTATGCTCGAAAGTCGCGCCTCGTCAAGATAACTGACACTTCAATTTGATACAGTGCTGTCTTTGTTACATTTACCTGGGATCAATATTTCTTTGGTTACTTTGGGTACAAAATCCAGATATTTCAATTTCAGAACGAAATCATGCGTGGAGAAAATGACTGATAAAATTTGTTAATAGCAAGACTGAGATCCTTGCAAGATGTGTTAGCCTTCAGGTACATTTTTTTTTTTTTTTGCTAATTTTATTGCATTGTCTCTTATTGAACACAGTCGGGGGAACTGAGCTATGCTGTTAGTCTTGTGGGAAAATGGGACATTTTCAAGCCTTCGGGTTTCTGTTATTTTCACCCAGAGTGAAAAATATACCGTTCGATTATTTATTGCTATCTTTTTACCCCTAGGTTATCTTCACCCTGTTTTGATTTAATCTGCAGGACAGAAACAGGTTGATAATCGGTCTATAATTGAGATGTCCATTTGACCACTGGAAAGTAAACTTAATTGCTCTGTGATCCATGTGTAGACTGGTATTTTTTATGTGCTTGAATCATGGAAAATTTTCTACGTTCATAAAGTTAGACCGTGATTCGCAGTTCGATATTCGAGGGGACCAGTCATTCAGCGATTTATAACAGCGCCCCTTGCAGCGCCCCCTGGCGTCAGATTTGGGATATGAATATGCAACGATACAGAGTATGATATTCTCGCTTGTTATGCAGAGTTTGGAGTTCAAAGTACTCATAATAATTTTTTTTACAGATTTCAATATCTGAAGAAATAATTGCTGGTCCCCTCGAATAACGAACTGCGAACCGCGGTCTAACTTTATGAACATACATTTTCTTGGTCATCCCACAGTTATAGAAAACTTTTTCTCTATACATGTTAAATGGTAACATCAATTCTAGCAGTCATGGGACAGAAGTTAAGAGGATCCCATATAACTTGATCATGGGATGAAAATTCCCACTCGAGAAAAGGAACATATATCCTAAGCTTCCCGCCAGGCGAAATTGGGATGTATTTTCCTTCTCTCGAGTGGGAATTTTTATCCCTTGATCAAGTTAATATGGGATTTGTTTTTTATTACCGATAGAATTTAAATCATTACTTCAATCAACATTTTAGAAAAAATATCGAAGACAGTTTGAGAGAAACATTGCTGGAGCGCATCATGCCTGCAGCTTGTTTCATGCATTGTGATTGGGCAGCCTGCGTCGCACGTGCTCATCCCAAATACGTATGTGGGATAACTTATCCCAGCCACTTTAAGCCCGGCGCACACGAGAGCTATCAGCTGAGCTGATGGCCTCAATTGCCTGTCAGCTCAGGGGCTAGCTCTCGTGTGTTTTCATCGCACACGGTGAGCAAAAGTTTCACGAAATTGATTTCAGTTCCCGCATAACGTCTTCTTCAAGTCCATTTTGAAGAGTCGTGCGTATGAATCGAGTGAAAATAACATGCGATTCATTGGCCGGTCCAGTAAAACTGCTGAGCTGTTGGCTTGCATTCGCCGCACACGCTGAGGATTTGGCCTCGCGAGGCGAAATTATCAAACAAGTTTGATATTTTATTCTCGGCCTCGCGAGGTCAAAAACTCACCAAAAACTGCCCGCACACGAGAGCTAGCCCCTGAGCTGAAAGGCAATTGAGGCCGTCAGCTCAGCTGATTGCTCTCGTGTGCGCCGAGCTTTACCAAATGAGTTTTTCACTGTATTATATGGGAAGAAAGTTTCCCTTATTCATTTGGATTTCACAGTTTTTTTACTGCTCCAAGATCCTAGAATCCAAATACAGATGAAACTGGAGTAAAGATGAAATTACCTAGCATTCTTATTAAACTTCCTTTCATCACTCACTAACCTATAGATCTATTGAGGGACAATGACTGAAACTCCCCTTTCCCCTCCTGCACATTCTGTCCTTCGTACCTTATAGTTTGTAAGTGAGAATATTGCATATCGTGACTCTGTTCTGTCAATTTACTGAGCTAGCTGTCTCTTTATCGCATAACCATGCCCATGGTCCCAAATAGACAGAGTTGATCGACACCTTGGATATTATAGAGAGAGTGGTGTCAGTTTGTACACAGCAAACACTTGCAAAAGGTCAGTTTGTGTAGATTGGAGTGGAGGAGAGGGGGGGAAGTTTTTGTTCAGCTGGTAATCTGGGACTAATTTAGCACAGCAGGACTGTATCAATGAAGAGTGGGACACCTCCAGCCTCTCACTGACTACATCAACACAGAGTGCCTGTGAGCCGAAAGCTAAACCAGAATTCTTGAATGGTGCTGATGGTAAAACTGCCTACCATGGGGTAACCTGTGACACACCGCAAAAGTGAATTTCAACTGAAGTTTATGCTGAACAGGGAGAACATTTCTCGAATGGAATTAAACAAAATTTAGATTTTTTTTCCTGCAACTTTGAATGAACATTGTATCTCAGTAATGAAAAAAACATACATTAGAATACAAAAAACTATTTTGGTGTTTATTACAAAACTTATTATATTAATTATTGAATTGTGGATTTCATTCTAACTTCATCTATCAAGACTACAAGTGTTTGCATTTGTCCACAATTCAGTTCTGACAATAAACTCGCTTCTTGTTTTTGCTTAAAACCTATAAACATAGCATTAATATGATAAGGAACTTGATATTTCTGGAAGACCAAATCCTTTCAACTCTGATGAGGCATTATCTGTACCCCCGCACCAACTGTAAAGTTTGGCGGTGTATCTTACAGAAGAAACCTTTATCTGCCCAATGTTAGGTTATTCATGATAACTCTGTCTATGTCAAGCTTTGACTGGAGAGGAAGTCGAACCCGTTTTCCCGCCTATCTTTTGACTTTGATCTGAGCTGCTGGTATAAGGTCTTTTGGTGCAGTTAATATATTTCCTCCTATGAAATATGATAACTATTAAAGCTCGTTTTTCAGTCCACCAACTTCGTTATGCTCTAATTGATGACGGCTTCAAATTTCTATCAAATTTTAGATTAGAAAAAAATGGAAACGGGATTTTCTTCTCCCCACATACTTCATTTTTGCTTTGGGCGTGGGGTTCTGAAAGTACAAAAAAGAAATGAAAAATACTGGAATAGACCCGAAACCTGGTGACGTTTTTTCACCTCTAATCCTATGATCCAATGTGCATCCATGACAATTACTTAGCAGGTGGGATCATAATACAAAAGAATTACCCTGCCACCTCCCTCATGTCACATGACATCAATTTAATAAACAACGTGCGACCCCTGGACTGGCAGTGGGTCTTGGAGCCTTAATTTGGTGCATCACATTACATACAGGACTTCACACCTTGCGGCACCTGTACTGTGCTTCGACAAATTAATGTCCTGCTGTATAAGCGATGTTGATTTCAGGATAATTGACACCTGTCATGTAGATGAATGGATGTACACTTCATCACATGATTGTAAGAGGAATAAAACATCATCAGGGTTTAGGTCTTTTGTTTGTGGTTTCTGGTTCATTGCACGGAGTTGTTCAGCGGAGACATTTTACATCATCCCGTTCAAATACTGTATATCGGTTTACCATGATTCTATTCTACTGAAATTTTTGTATTTTTAGCTCATCTGGGCCGAAGGCCCGATGGGCTTATGTCATGGCCTGACTGTCCGTCGTCCGTCGTGCGTCGTCCGTCGTCCGTTGTGCGTCGTCCGTTGTGCGTAAACATCTTCTTCTCTGAAACCGCTTGGCCGATTAAGCTGAAACTTGGCATGCATGTTCCCCCCAATGAGTACACCAGAATTTGTTCATGCCGTGTCGATACGATTTTAAATATGGCCGCCATGGTGGCCATCTTGAATTTGCCATTGAAACATTGTTATCACGATTTCTCAGGAACTACTGCATAGATCTTTCTCAATTTGGTACACAGGTTCCCCTTGGGGTCTAGTTGTGCAAGATACCTGTTGTGGTCTGATTCACAAATCCAATATGGCCACCAGGCGGCCATCTTGGATTTCCCCATGAAACATTGTTATTGCAATTTCTCAGGAACTACTTTGTGGATCTTCCTCAAATTTGGTACACAGGTTCCCCTTGGGGTCTAGTTGTGCAAGATACCTTTTCTGCTCTGATTCGAACATCCAATATGGCCACCAGGCAGCCATCTTGGATTTCCCTATGAAACTTCGTTATCGTGATTTATGAGGAAGTACTGCATGGATCTTTCTCAAATTTGATACACAGGTTCCCCTTAGTGTCTAGTTGTGCAAGATACTTTTGTGGTCTGATTCAGAAATCCAATATGGCCACCAGGCGGCCATCTTGGATTTCGAGATGAAACATTGTTATCTCGATTTCTCAGGAAGTACTGCATGGGTCTTTCTCAAATTTGGTACAGAGGTTCCCCTTGGGGTCTAGTTGTGCAAGATACAATTTGTGGTCTGATTGAAAAATCCAATATGGCCACAAGGCGGCCATCTTGAATTTGCCAGTGAAATCTTGTCATCATTATTTTTCGTTAACTACTGCATGGATCTTTCTCAAATTTGGTACACAGGTTCCTCTTGGGGGTCTAGTTGTGCAAGATACCTTTTCTGCTCTGATTCGAACATCCAATATGGCCACCAGGCGGCCATCTTGGATTTCCCTATGAAACTTCGTTATCGTGATTTATCAGGAAGAACCGCATGGATCTTTCTCAAATTTGATACGCAGGTTCCCCTTGGGGTCTAGTTGCGCAAGATACAATTTGCGGTCTGATTGAAAAATCCAATATGACCACCAGGCGGCCATCTTGGATTTCCAGATGAAACATTATCGCGATTTCTCAGGAACTACTGCATGGATCGTTCTCAAATTTGGTACAGAGGTTCCCCTTGGGGTCTAGTTGCGCAAGATACAATTTGTAGTCTGATTGAAAAATCCAATATGGCCACCAGGCGGCCATCTTGGATTTCCAGATGAAACATTGTTATCGTGATTTCTCAGGAACTACTGCATGGATCTTTCTCAAATTTGGTACAGAGGTTGCCCTTGGGGTCTAGCTGCATGTGCAGGATACCATATATGGTCTGATTGAAAAATTCAATATGGCCACCAGGTGGCCATCTTGGATTTCCCCATGAAATTTTGTTATCGTGAATTCTTAGGATATTACTGCATGGATGTTGATACACAGGTTCCCCTTGTGATCCAGTTGTGCAAGATACCTTTTTTTGGTTCATTTCGAAAATCCAATATTGCCGCATCTTGAATTTCCCATGAAACTTTATCATAAAATCTCAGGAAATAACTGCATGGATCATTTTATAGTGTTCAGGGGGACAACACAAGTTAGAAACTCATCTATTGCAGTTCTTTAGTAAAAATTTCTCACAGCTACTTTCTCCAGTTACAGACAGATGACCTACAGTGCCGTGGCACTATCTTTTACATCTTCGCAGACAGATGGGGGTATGTCTTGGTTAGGCCATACCTCACCAGAGATTACTTTCATTGGAAAAATGTCCTGTTACATCTCATTGCCATCGTAACAACCCAGTCGCACATATTTCGTACTCGACATGTCTCCCCCTGGTGCATATACCCACAAAATATTGGAATCGTAGGTTAAAAACTGTCCAATGTACTGTCCGGACACGAAGTGGACAGACGGACGAACGACTGCAATCACATAATAAAAATTGGTTCTGGTTATTGCTTATACAGCTTACTGACAATCACACATTATATTTTGGTATAATTGCCTTTATTCCATAACCTCCAATTACAATCATGAATTTACAGCTTGACCTGTGAAATCGACTATGTTGCCATTTTGTTCAGGGGAGACAACGCAAGTTAGAAACTCATCTATTGCAGTTCTTCAGTAAAAATTTCTCGCAGCCACTTTCTCCAGTTATAGCCAGATGAGCGCTACAGTGCCGTGGCACTATCTTTATGTTTTGTTTTTGGTCTGTTTTCTATGTAGAATTTTTTTTCTTGTCACTAGTACTGTTTCAGTTTTTTGACAAATTGAGTACGGTAGTTTTTGAGAAAATGGTACAGTTTTCTCCCCAGATTGTTATACAGGTATGTCAAAACTTGGCAGCGAACTGGTTATAGAAATTGATGTCTGGAATGCAAGACCTACAGTTCTTGCTCAGCCTTGATATTGATGGCAAACTAAAAATGTTCTTGTTATTTCACCACAATGGACAACATGACCTATCACTCCTGGCTGTGGAAGCTAAGATACCTTGATATGTCTATAACTGTTCCATTTGAATGCATTCATTCACAAGCTGACATGATGTTACTACTGGCAGATGAGTCCGGTCCGCCAGGAGGGGTGGATAAGGTGTAGATACCCATCAAATCTGTTTATCAAGCTTCACTCGCATCACCTTCCACCCCTACAAAAGTGGCTATCCCATCCCGGATCTGGCATCAGGCCATCCCAAAAGGCAACACAAGCTGGTCCTGGTTCCCAACAGTTGTGGGTGGATTCCATTTAACCTGTTTACATAGTTTCCAGAATCTTTGTATGGTGGCTGTAAGACATCCAATGTCTGGACAGTAAACCTGCCATCTTCTGCAAGAAAACTATCAGCTGGTCCATCCAATGGCCGGGCACACAACTCAATTTTCAGTAGAAACGAGAAATTTCTTCAAAACTCAAAAAGCTCAGGATGTGGATTATCTTCGTGCCATTGCTTGTTAATTGGTCAATGCAAAAGTTTGATCACCAGCAAATCAGCATTGACTTTGTATAATCTCCCTATTTCTAGATCGTTAGTCGGTGCGTTCAAAAACTTTGCCCCACTGCATCCCCCCCACCTGAATGTGATTGGTTATTATCGTAAGGTGAAAGTTTGCCATCTAGAGCGCTTTGCGGCGATGGGACAAAGTTCTGGGGTAGTTAAGAGGGCACGCCTGGCACAAAAGCCAGACAGTTTTAACCTGTCTATTGCCTACAGTGAAGGCAGACAGCATATATCAATACAGTCTGCAATGTAGGGTATGTGTACTGAGTTCTGATGGAAAATCCTTGAATTTTATATTACCAAGTTCCAGGCCTTGAAAGTACTTGGAATCCATTTTTCTTGTCCGTGGATCCTGGAAAGTCTTTGAACTTCGATGTTGAGTCTTGATAAGGAAAAATCAATTATGTGGGTGGTTAATTATTCTATGTCGTTTGTGAGCATTCAAGTTTCGAAAATGCAAGTTATCTCTGTGTAAGATAAGATAAAATTTATTACTATACTATAAGTTTGACAAGCTTAATAGCCTGTGAACTTAGAAAATGGTTGCGAATCTGCAAAAATGCTTCAAATAAATTTCAGTGTATTTAGCACATTGCAATCAAAATGTGATGTGATGTTGCATAGTTTCAGGAAACTGATTCGAAAGAATTGTGTGATTAAAAATTAACAATCATTGAAAGGTGCAAGAGAGGGGGGGAGGGGGGGTTACAACAAAGGTTATCACTATAATGAAGGCTCTACTATATCAACTAATTATTCAAATTAATACATTTTGACAATCCATTTCATATATCTAATGCAAAGAAGGGGGAGGGTAGGATGGTATCATGGAAAGGAAACTGAATCAAGAAAACACATGTTGAACGTGTGCTGATTTAATAGACACCATCTGGCAGACGTTTGGCGCTTGAGTTTGATGAATGAAAGCAGACGACATTTACTACTTTATGATTGGCTGAGACTGGAAGCCATTCACTTTGCCTAGTACATGTTTATGCGAGGGGAATGGGCTGTATTCAGACTGTGTATACTCTACAGTGCCATAAGCCATTGGGGCCAAACATTGGCACTTTGTGGTTTAGTATGAAATGGAGGTGCGGATTAAAATTTATTGTTCGAGTTCATGAATCTATTGTCTTTTCCGTCAATATTAGGCCTACATGTAGAAATCCAAAGAGTAAATTTTTTTCTAAAGGATTCCAAAACTAGATTGGGGATAAGCATAGCTTCATTTTATTGTCTAAGTTACCGTACTTTATAACATCTCGGTCAGTAACAGACAACAATGTGCTTGAAATTCACATCATATTTACAGAAAGTGATTTCCATACTGTTGAATTAATAGTGGGCCTCAGATCTGATAAGCTCTTCTTGCAATTGACACGAGCATACATGCACGTGCGCCACGTTTATATACAAGTGTAGGTTCTAGTTGATGCCGAGTTTTTCCAACTGGTCCATATGGAAGACACACTGTTACTTGAGAAAATACACAGGGATGGGGCCTCGTTGGAACACGTGCCGACGCTAGTTTTTCTCTACACTAAACAAATAGCATTAACCAATACTGCTTAGTTTTTTTTTCTGACAGGCTGTGTATTTACTCGAGTTTTTTTTGCACTCCGTATGACTGCATGTACAATGTACTAACTTGGACTATATAAGCCACAGGTTTATGAATGAGAATCCAATTACATGGTTTCATCGCTGAGATAGTTGATCCCTATTTTAGAATCGGTGTATTGTTCAATTTCAAGACAAACTTGTTTCGAAATTCCCAGCTAATATTATTGTATCATGTATCGTCCATAATTACTGAAATGCCAGTCACAAGAACTTTTTTCTGTTTTTTTTTTGTTTTTTTTTGTCATGGTGCCACATAAACTTTTTGACTTGGGTTGTGTCATTTTAAATGGAGTTAATGGATTATGTTGAAAAGTGTTGAGGGGTTCTGTTTTCTGCCAGATGGAAAATTTGCTGGCAATTAGCTGTGTTCATTACTGTTGCTGTTGGTGTGTTGCCAAGAGTCTGTTCAATATGGCTTTCTCGTCGTCACTTTCACCTTGTAGTTACTTCTCTGATTATATCTTGAAGTTGTCTGGTGCAGTAAGAATGCATATAAGAAAAAAATATTTTTTCACAAATTTTTATTATGAATAAGAAGAAAGAAAAACTCTTGCCATTGGTTATGGGCAACCATTTGCCTCAAGATTCTTTGAAAATGAAGTTGAAATGTTTTGAATGACACCTTGAAGTAATGTGATAGAAATCCGGTTTCCGGGTAGTTAAATTTTGCCAGTTTTTGACATCAAATGAAGCTACACACTTGTATATGAGTAGATGTGCATTTGCTTTCTGGTCTGTTTGCATGTCTGTATGTCAGTTCTGTTGCTTTGAGAGATGTTTTCAACAATATTTCCTGTTCAGTATGGCTGCATTTGTTGCTCATCAAATGATATTTTGGCATGCACAAGTGATTTATTTATATATATATAAAGTACCAGTATTTCGCTTTTTTTGATGAAATTTTCGCTTCTGTCTTCACAGACATTCCAAGCACCCAGGTCCCTCCTCTGACACCAGGCACCACACAAAAAATGTCCCAGGCGGTCATGGTGAGCTTCAAGGCCTTCGAGAAAGACCAACAGAGACTGAACATTCCCAGAGGTAAGTGTTGTCATAGCAACGTCAATACTGATTGGTCATACATCATCAGAATTATCTATTTTTCATTGGGACAACATTATTCTGCGATACTTCTGTGTACATTTGTCATTCGCACTGCCGGCATCGTTAAAAAAGTTAAACATAGTCGGATATGTAGTTCAGATATTTCCATGAATATTGTTCAGTTAATTAGGAAGTGTGATCAATTAGCGTTGCAGATAAAATATTTTATAGGAGCCTGTACATTTATGCAGCTATTGAGAGCTTGGCATGGGCACTAAATATTGTCAGTGGTCACGCCATGGAAAAACCGGCAACTGCCAGCTTGGTCGTCTTGGTAATGTCGGTTGCACGTGTTATGGCAAAATTACGAGTTCAACTTCAAGAGACATAATTGATATCAAAATTTGATTCAGATTAAAGGCAAGACCACCTTTAGCAATAATTTTCAGGAAATGTGGAATCGACTGAATATTACCATCATCTAAAGTTGAGATGTTGACGGTCGGTGTCTCCCAAATCAGCAAGCGATGCCGGACAACGTAAATAACCACAACAAGTGAATATTTGAGACTGAAGCTCATCTGGACTTATCTCTTAACAGTCGTTTCATAACAAGAGTGAAAATTACACGGTCAGATCGATTTGGTATCAATTGATTTATTTATGTCAACATTCTTGGTGTTGCAGTCAATACAGGCTTCGATTTCAGTAATATTTATATTTGATTATTTAGTTGAAAAAAATAACAGTATAAGACAAGCTCTAATTTAATGATAAATTTTATCGATGAAAACTTTTGGAAATATTTTTTTCTTCAAATGCCTTCTTGAGTAAACCGGCCATGCATTGTTTTAAGAGTCACTGCCAAAGAGTGACTGCATTATTATCTCTTGATTCATTTTAATCATTTAAGGCTCAATAAACTAATCTCTAGTTCCACAGGCAATTTTTGAAGAAGAAGAAAAAAAAAAAAATGATGAAACACATTTTAAATCTTTTCATTTATTTTTTTTTCTTTTGTACAGATCAAATATATCCACCTTTTCTGGCAAACTGGTGCAGTAGTTTAAAACAATGAGAGATAAATTTGTAAACAAAAAAAAAAAAAAAAATATTGATGTGGTTCTAAAATAAAAACCAGTGGTGAAAACTAGAAATTTATTTGTGTCAGCCTAAACTCTGTTAAATATTAACATCATCAAATAGCTGTTATGGTAAGGTATCAAATAATTTGATAATTGCTACTCAGTTCAGTCAGAAACTTAGACTGACAGACATTTTCCTCTACCGATGTCTTTTAGAGAAACGCAATCCTGAAAAATTATGATTAACGAGAGATGGAAAAAGGCAAACTATTCCTTGGAATCGGGTTCTGAAGTCTGTTTCGAACTCATCGAATTATTAGAAACCTTACCCCATTTCAGAGAATGATGAATATCTAAGTATCTAAGAGAATGATGAATATCTAAGTATCTAAGAGAATGATGAATATCTAAGTATCTAAGTATCTAAGAGAATAATGAATATCTAAGTATCTAAGAGAATGATGAATATCTAAGTATCTAAGAGAATGATGAATATCTAAGTATCTAAGAGAATGATGAATATCTAAGTATCTAAGTATTAAATTGATGGACAGAGTAGAAGCAGGCAGATCTCATATTCATCCAGGTAAATTATACAACTGTATGTCCAACTTAAGTTCTATTGTCCCTTGAGATCAACAACAATGGCCACAGCCAATCAACATTTCAGAAAACTTCCTGTGCGTGTAGTTGATAGGTTTCCTAGCTAATCCTTGTTACAACAGTTTCCATTGATTGGATTCACGGGGCAAAGGGAATAGATTTTGTTCAGATTCATTTGAGGCCAAAAAATAAGTGAAGTTAAAATCATCCAGGTCTGTATGCTCTTTGTCCTTAACCGTTTAGATGGCAGACAATGGAAACACTTGAGCTAATGGATTGAGCTGGTACTATGTAACCAAATAGTGTTGTTACATTGTTAACACCTGTATCAGGACTGAATATAGCTGATTCCCATAGGCAGGCCATTTCCTCAACAACAACACCTGGTCTAAGCCTATAGAGCTGTTTTGGGGGATCGTTTTCAGACTTCAAATAGTTTGTTTTGATTTGTTCGATGGAACATCAAATTCCTGTTTCACAGAATTCCCAAAGCCAATGTTTTAAGTGATATTGCACTTACCTGTTAATTAGTTTACTGGACACAGATTTTCAGTTTACCATCTGCTTCGATGATATCTGTTATCATAACACATGTAGTTACCCATTTAATCTTTTAGACCTGTCTGACTGACTTGAAGTACGAATGTTCATTTTCAACAATTTTTGGCAGTTACTGCCATAAATAAACATCACATGGATTGTTTCAGCCAATCAAATGTTGTCATGAGTCACAAGACCTGTGATGCCAATTCTCCCATCGTCAGAGTTTGCAACCTCTTAAACTGGCGGTGTAACACCCTCTGACTGCACGGAGCAGAAAAACGTTTGCGTGCATGTGCATTCAGTCTTTATCGATTTCATCAACACCGGAAGCATTTATATGCGAAAGAAAGAAATAATTATGCATTCGGTATATCTAATAAAAGAATGCAAAAGTTAGATGCCCAACTAATTGTCAATGTCTGTGACATTTAATAATGGATGATGCTGATTGGCCAAGAGTTATGTACACAAAAGCTGCATGCCACATTTTTAACCCCCAATGCAATTTAGATGATGCCATAAAAATGGTGATGCCCTATTTGCTCAAAATTCCCATTCAACAATACCTTGAATTGTCTTATGGTATTTTTGTTTGAACTCTTGTCATGTTGGTAATACATTTTTGAAGAATATTAATAACTGAATTCAATTGAACAGAATTCTCATACCTGTACTTGGCCGGATCAAGACCTAAAGTTACTTGGCCAGATCAAGACCTAAAGTAAAGTAAATTCGAGTACAATTCTGTATCGAATATGAATCTGAAATAATGGTGACGCTTGATTCTCATGCCATCTTAACTGATGGTATAGGGTGCCCAGATGCATTAATCATGGAGACATCTAAGTGTTTAACACCTTGAGTGGTCATCACATTTTGTACACATGCACAAACCCAAGTGCCCCATGAGAGTTCATTCAAAAAGAGACAAATTTGGTAAATTCTAAATTTGTGTAAATATTGGTATAGCCTACCATATTAAGCTGGCTCTGTCAGATTTGGTCATGAATAATGTTTTTCGCCTATCGCAGTCTGAGGGTGGACCACTGAAAGTTCGGCCCTGGAGAAAAATAGGATGAACTTCGGAATGAAATTGTTGCCATAGAAATCTAGTGTTCAAATGGTGCATAGCCACATTCATACATGCCTTGTAACCTCATGTGTGTTCCCTTCAGATCCGGCTCAGTGGGAGATCCCACATGTGATCCAGTGGTTGAACTGGGCGATCCGAGAGTTCTGCCTTGAAGGCGTGATCGTGGCCAACTTCGCCATGAAGGGGAAGGAACTGTGTAAGCTGAGTAAGGAGGAGTTCCTGAACAGGGCACCACCATTCATCGGGGAAATCCTTTGGGAACACCTGGACATTCTTCAGAAAGGTGAGCGGACAGTGAAAGTTTGAATGTCTTATGTTAATTTAATCTTATGTCAATATTGTCTTTCAATGCTTTGCTGAATTATGAACTGGATATAGAGCTGAATATTGAGTAATTCTTATTGTCGGCTCCAGTACTTGGCGAGTTAGCCTTGAGATGAATCATAAGACATAGTTCCACTAATTTTCAACCTCCAAACAGGGTTATCTCCCCTTCTGCCGGTCGATCGACTGGCAGAAGGGGAGATAACCCTGTTTGGAGGTTGACTAATTTTATGTACCACTAAGACAAGCAATGAAAGAAAGCATGAAATAGACCAAGTGCCTCCTCCTCCACGAGTATCGCAAACAACTGTATAATCACTGCAAACAGTCAGCACAAATAAGCATACTGCAAATCTGCATAGGTACACTACTCTTGCATTGTATGGTTGAGGAATTTACTGTTTATTATTTCTTTCACTCGATGCTAAAATATATTTTTTTTCCAGTAGTTTTGTTTTGTGGTCATTAATGTTACCCCTGACTTACACTAAGAAATTCCCAATAATTTCAATCAACGGACTCGCTATATTTAGGCTTTGAATTCAATAAATTGTTTCTGACGCCAAGAATGAGGGTTGGTTAGCAATAAGAATGTGTTATTAGCCATGAGAATGCACGAGTCTACAAGTAGAATTGAACTGTATGACCAGAGGAACACCTCCAGTAATTTCTCCATGTTTTACAGATGCAGCTCAGGATCGTGCCTCTCTCTGTAATGTCCCACCCACCTACAGTGAGCCTGTCTGTATGCCTGAATTCAGCGATGGATTCCTCGCTCAAGGTTCGAAAAGTTGACGCTAGTTGTAACTAAAATGCAAACTTGTAATTTTCTTAAAACAATACATGAAATGGGTTCCGATGATTATACATGAACATTGACGTTTTATACTGTTCCTTGTTCTAGAATTGACTCAATCTAAAACTGGGGTCTTTCTGATCTTTGAAATTTATGAAATTTGCAAATATGATAACTGATTTTCCTGTATTTTTCCATGATATTTTTACCCAAACAGACACTTCTAAATTGTGTACAGAGAGCTCTCTGTATTTGACAATATTTTAACTTTCAGTTTTGACATATTCTGGTTGAATTTTGACATCTTTGCCTTGTATTGTAGTGCTATGTAGATTTATCCTATGTTTTGGTCATTGTAGGATATGGTCCAGCACATGAACAGAATGGAGCACAAGTCCCCAATGGTCATTACATGGAAGGTCAGTGGTCTCACTGAAAATCATGTTAATATTTACAGCAGAATATCCCCAGTTAATAAACTTGATTGAAGTTCTCATCCATAATTAATTCATTTGTTGACAAAATACTCTCTAAATTTTGAGAAAAAATACACATTTTTATGATCGATTTGTATTCAATGAGATTTGATTACAAATAAAAATAATTCATTGATTGCTTATTGAACTTTGTAAATATCCCTGTTCGGAATGACAATCATGTACTTAAAAGTTTCAAACAGAAAAAAATGATTTTTTTCAATTCAGGTTCGTATCCGATATCGGAATCACTGCAGGCTCTGAATGAGATGAATGGTGAGAATCTGGTTAATAATGGTTATGACGACGGCTCAGATTATCAAAGTCTGGAAGGGTCGCAGCATAGCGGATATCATGATTACAACCATGAGTTCTACCCTTTGGTCACCGAACAAAAATACCGACCACACATTCCAGGGAAAGCCATTTGCAGGGGTAAGGATGAAACAAAACACTTGCAATTTGTCACAATGGTATTTTACTGGGAGGCTTGCAACGTACAAACTAGATGTAATCGGCTTCCTCATGATGGCAACTTCCTTTTATCCAATTTTTAACCAATCAACTGACAGTATTGACACTGATACTATCATCTGCTACCTCGGTGCAAGCCCCCCATCATAAGTTGAAGACTTTAAAATTTTTGTCTCTTTGAAATTTTGAGGCAAAAGTTGAGGCAGTGAAGTGTAAATACCATACTTTTCAAAACAACGCTGCCAATATTTTTGAACCGTCCATTTGCATACAGTGATAATCATGTTTGGTCGTAAATTTTTTTGAAAGTTTATTGAAATATTCCCGCTTTTTTTACCCAACATAGGTCAGTACATGCCAGAATCGCCTGTCCCTGACTATTATGATCAGACCTATCACACAGTGCCGAGTATCAAGACAGAATGTCCCTGGTCGGCTCAGGAGTATGGCGGGGGTCAGGACGTCAACGACAGTTGGCATGGTAATGATATGCGGGCCAGTCTGGGTCATGGGGGGTTCCGAGGACTTCAGATGGGATGTTTGGAAGGCGTAGCAGGGCCTGATGGAAAACCTGTCATTCAAGCAGCAGCTCTGGCCGGATATTCAGGTGAGTTCATGGGTAAATACTTTTCCCCATTGTCTCAAGCACGACTTCCCCCTGCCTATTCTCCTTGGGTCTGGCCATTGCATGTAATGAGGCTTGTCTCTAGGTCCCATTTATATCGCGGTGGCCAATCACCATTTTCCATTGAGGCTGTCTGTTGCATGTGACTAAAATTTAAATTTTTTATTTGGTACGAAGAAGTGCTCTGTGCACCTGCGTGTCATCCCATAAATTGCATCGTAGCATAGTAAGATAGTGGCCTTTGATTGGTCGTATTGATGGTCACGAGTTTTGAGAGGCATGACATATATTGTATCATCATATATTCATGAATGATGTACCAAATAAAGACCCGGTGCGGTAAATTAGACAGCGAAGGAGCGAGAATGACATTCCCCAAGATTCCTTATTATCATGGTAAAAAAAAAAAGTGCCCAATTTCCCAAAGCAAATATGCAAATGCAGAGTCAAACTTGTGCTGTCCCATTTTCCGTTCCCGATCTGAATATTGCCACTCAAATCTTACTAAATTTAGTGATATAATTCTGCCTAGTTTTAGTCTTGTATGATAAAAAAAGGCATGTGTAGTCAAACGGATGTGCTTTGCCTGCTACTGACGAGTCAGCAAGTACACTTGATATTTGGCATAATGAGCTGATACTGTGTCAGCGAGTTCATTTTTTTTGAGGCAGAAATGGCCTCTCCAGGCATATTAGAGAAGTTTATGATAGTTGCCTATTTCCGAATCTATGGTATGGTTTTAATTCTCATGCCACATTAGCTGATGACAGCAGCTGACTGACGACGAAGTTTTATGCTAGTTTGTTAATTATCGAATGGTATAAACTAACAGGCTTTTGGGAAAAATACCTGAAATGATTAGCAGTTTAGAAATTCAGAGTTCAGAATTGATAACTTAGCGAACTGATGTGAGTAATTAGTTCCAGCTCAAGTTGCCAGTGTTTCGAAAGTGAGAAGAAAGTGGTCTTATTGATATGGGTTTCTAAGTGCTTCTCTTTTCGTCAGCAAATATCACAGGTTGTTCAGATTGTCCTCCAAAATGATATTTGACGGCTGTACTTTCTTCTGATGCTACTTTTCGCTATTACAATACTATCAGTGCTTTATGATATACAGGTGCCAGCATCCTGCTCTCTTTAGGCCTTGGGCGTCAACAGAACTAAAGGAATTGCTTTATTTTGACACATGTGGGATACAAATATTTGGAGTTAGAAACGTTTTGTCTAGTGATAATATTGTAAACCTGTCTCGAATGGATATATTCTCTTGCTTTCATGTAAGGATATGTCACTATAAAATTATGTCTTCGCTCTACCGTTCCCACAGATGGTTGCTATTTCACTTTTCTGCACACCTACACTTGACAATAAAAAAGAAATAGACTGGTTTATCCATTACAAATTTCTTGCAAGTAAAACATGCGAGTTTCCAGCTGATAGGGATGAATATATTATTGGGCAGCTGAATAAATCAATTCTAATGTCACTCGAATGCTTCCTAAATTTCCCATTGTTTTGAGTATTACAGATACGATGGCATTCTGATGTCGTCATCGCAAACGCCACAGCAAATCCTTCGACTCCAGCATGGCAATTAGTTATGCTTTTCAACATCTTCAATCAGAGCTTAGCATGCTATGCTGATTGATAGAAGGGGGGTACAGAGTACGTATATCAGCGGTACCGTAATAATGACAATGTGATCTACAGTGTTATTTAACCAAGTTAATCCATGTGCACTTTGACTTGGTTGGAGAGACTGTTAGATGCACACAGTGAATCAATACAAGCTATGCAGGGAAATTTATGTGGATAGTAGCTGATTTGTTGTAAAATTTGCACTGAACTGTTGTTTGAAAAGTGATATTGCTTATGTCTTATACAGGGAGCGGTCCGATCCAGCTGTGGCAGTTTTTGTTAGAGCTATTGACAGACAAGACGTGTCAGCATTTCATTAGCTGGACGGGCGACGGCTGGGAGTTCAAACTCTCAGATCCCGATGAGGTCGCCAGACGATGGGGCATCCGTAAAAACAAACCCAAGATGAACTACGAAAAACTGAGCCGAGGACTCCGCTACTATTACGACAAAAACATCATCCACAAAACCGCGGGCAAACGCTATGTCTACAGGTTTGTCTGTGATTTGCAAAGTCTTCTGGGATACACCCCCGAGGAGCTGTTTGAGGCGTGCGACATCAAACCACAGAAAGACAAAGAAGACGAGTAGACTGAAATAGAAGGAACTGCTGCCATAAAAATGATCACGTCTCGAGATCGTCGTGTACTGTCGTGCATATTATGGGGGGTCGTTTAAAGACTGTGCCGTATATTGAGCGCATATATAACTAGTGCAAGTTGGAATTCCTGACCCGGCCCTCAGCTCACTGACACCTTCATAGTAGCCAATTGAGATGATTTACTAATACAGGATACCAAGTTTGATTCTTCACTGCCCCTTCTCATACAGTCTCATTTGGACTCTGACATGGCGGGTGTCCTGCGGATTTCAACAGCTCATGTACTCGAGACTATTTAGGATTGAAGACCTTCTGAGGGTCACAAGGCCACGTCTGTTTTTGAGAGAACAATATTAGCTTGTCCTAGAGACGGTGTAAATACACAGACTAAAGTACTGTCTGAAAGGCATTGAGTAAAAGAGCGAAAAAGGGAATGCTTACAAAGTTGTAAAGAGCTACAAGAACAGAGACATTTTTAAGAAGATTTAATGTGCTGCCATCTCCCATGGCGATTCGTGAAATACGTAAAAAAAATATCAATAATTGTTTTCTAAGTTTGTTGAATATACTGTATTTTTTACAAGGCCTGTTGTTTTTTTTTTAAAGAACTCGAACATTTTTAAATGTCGCATTGTTTTGTTTAAAAGTAACAATATCTTGTTTTATTGTGGTGCTGCGCATTGTTTTTAGAGAGAAGACGAACGGATGGAATTTTTGTATCTGTTCTCTCATTATTGTGCCTTTGGCAATTTTCAGGTATAAATGATATCGTTCAAGATTCGTGAACTTGTTAACATTCATCACGGTTGTATTTTGTAACCGAAACAAACAGTTAATTGCACATTGTAAATTGTAACCCATGGTCATCCGATATTGCTTACACATAAACCTCCACTTGGAGGCTTTGTCCTATTTCCGGTGCCTTACTTGAATCATCCAACTCCTCCTGCATTTAGGTCTTCATTATTGGTCTACATTTAACCATGGCATTATTCATTTTTTGTCTTCGTGTGACTGTGATGTTATTCATTATTGGTCTTCGCGTATTCAGCAATATATCATTGTATGTTTCAAAACACCACTCCTTCCTCTAACCGAAGATATACTGGTGGTGACAATACCTTTAACAGGTTAGGGAGAACTACCTCTCTAAAAATGGAGGTAATAAAGTTGTTTTTGTTCGATAACATTTGATCCAAAATCTTCAGGCTACTTAGCCTATATAATTTTGCGTATCGTAACAGTGATTGTCCAAAGAAACATTTTTAATAGAGAATAAAACATGTCGTCAATTATTATGCAAATTAGATAGACAACAATTTGTTTTTTCGAAACCATCCGATGAGGATATATATGTCCATGGTCGCCTATGGCGGATGTCTCTTCATTCTGTATATTCTTGACTTTGTTGGTCAAAAACAACCTTTTTTCGTTACATTTAAGAGATGTAGTTCTCCCTTCTAACCTGTTCAGTTTGTGCAGAAAGGGCTGAAACCAGTTGAGATGTTAAAATGTTCAAGTTTGCATCCAATACTGATCAACCACTGGGAAAACTAGAACCGTACATGGTGGCAGTGATACAATAAAAATTGGAAAATATTCAAGAAAAAAAGAAAGAAATAAAATAATATAAAAAAAAGATAAGGTACAGTATCTATAAAATACGTGCAGAACAAATATGTGTTATGTGATGAACTGGCTAACACTTGACCAATCAGTACTTCTTTTCGGAATTGGTGGAAATATTTTCTGCATTGATAGTTGCTAAAAAGCAGTATTTATTTAGCCCTAATCATCTTTATATATTGTATCGCAATCCTCAAACTATTTGTCGTTAACAAGTCCATTTTCAGTTTCAATATTTTACAAACCAGACAAACACATTATTCATGTCATCCATCAGTTTTGATAATTCAGTTGATTTTACATTTAAGTTATTGCTTCAATGTTTCCAAACTCACTTGTGAACATTGCTATAACTTTGCTATCCTCAGTCTAAATTATCAGATGATTTTGATGCCAATTAAGAATCCTAAATGTATTAATAACCTGAAAAAATGGAATCTTGGATCAGTAATAATTTTTGGAATGGGAAAGGTTTTTCTCAACGTATTTCATATTTTGAGACTAATACTCAGATTATGACACCGAATAACAGAAGTGTATACACAGTCTGTATATACTGGTGATGCAGGTGGCAAGTTTGATACCAAGGAACATAATTATATCTTCTTTCATCTGTAATTAATATGCAATGGTATGAGTGTGAAAATATAGTTGGACAATTTATTGCACCTTTTTGTTGTCCACCTAACTGATTTTCACCGAAGTAGAAGTGCTATTTTTTTATAAAAAATTATAACTTTCAGAATCAAGGTATTAATTGTAGAGTAGAAAAGAAAGAAAAAGCATACTTTTTCGTGAGTTTACAATTAGGTTTTGCATTTTCCTAATTTGGTAATATAGAATTGGAGAACCTGTACAGGATTGGGTGGAGGCATCAACTGCAGCTTTCCGAAATCCTTGCCACTTTTCGCTATAGACACTTTGTACATTCATTCTTAACACTTGCATTTATTTTAGCCAGCAATTGCATTTATTTCAATATTAATTACTTGCATTTATTTCAACAAACACTGGTGTGTATTTCACTGAGCATTTGTATCAATATTCACTGATGTTTTCATTTTCCAAGCAGTTTAATATATAGACATTTCCTGCCCCCTTTGTAGTATTGGTCTGCCATTTAAAATCAAATGACTGATGTATGAAATGCTTCAATTTTTTTTTTCCAAAGTCGATTTTTAGTTTTGCATTAGAAAATGGATATAATAGCATAACTTGTGGTTAACAGATAGGCATATTTTCCAGATTTGTACCAAGTGTAATGCAGCTTTTTTGATACTGTGTGACTCGAGCCCGTCGACAGTGCGGCCATATGTATATATACTGACACACTATTTTTCCTTAGAGTAATTGGAGTGAAAGTCGTAATTTCCATCAGACTGATTGAGATGGATAAAAAACAACCAGCATCATTAACATCTACTCAAGTTTAATTAATTCCATATGTACATAATGCCTCAGTTTTGATGATTATGTTTGATCCCATAGAAATGTATACTAATGGCATCAATGGAAATTTTGTGCCTTTCTTATCCCACCAACGTCGCCTACACTGGCCCAACAGATCACTGGAATTTGTGAATCTAAACTAATAGGCCTACAGTTCATTTATTCAGATATGAAGACAGGTCCTCTCTAAGCTCTGAAATGAAAAGCAAATATAAAAGGCAGATAACAAGAAAACTTCTCCATGTTTCATGTGAAAATGGCAATTCCTGAAAGAACCAACCTGCCTGAATAAATTACTGGAAGCAAGACATCTTTCATTGTCATATGGAGGAAGTGCAGCAATGATTCATGTTACCACATAGGCCATACTGGAAGCCAGAGTGGCCTGTTGCTTTCTCAACAAAAATCCAACTATCCAGTTTCAACAATTTTGTTGATTTTCAAATAATACTGAACCCATGAGACAAATAAGCACACTGAGTGACCAACAGCATTGACATTTGAACATATTTTCAGTAGTAGTTTTCATTTAAATTATGAAAACACCCAGGATGGAAGCGTTTTATTCTACTATACATGGGTTAGTGTTGTTTACACGTTTCTTTCTGGATTTGCATATTTACATAGAAAAAACTTATTTCCAGAACTTGGGGGGGAATTGGACTCCTTTACTATTCTCTGTAACAGTTGTGTATGCCAACCGTGTAGCTGCCCTGTGTATCAAAATTTTATATACTGTTGTTTTGTACGCATGTTATATTGTACATAAGATAAATGAGGAAAATGCATATATAAAAATTATTTCAAATATTCCTTGTTTTTATTGTTTTATTTGTTGACTTTTTGTTGCAAGATAACTCCTCTATTACAAAGGAAGACAAATATTGAAATGCAATTGTGATGTATTCCCCTGCATGTTCTTCAAATGCTCAAGTCGGATATACCATGTTTTTCCAATGGATACCATATCCATCAAAATTTCAAAGGTAGATGGGGCATTGCCTAAACCAAATGGCATAATGTTAAATTGGAATAATCCTCGGTAAATGCCCTCAATTAATGTCTTTGGTCCATCTGTACCTTACAATAGTCAATCTAAAGGTTAAAAAAATATAGAAGCACTAGGTAACCTTGCAGATATAAACATAAGAGAAATGTTTTTGAGAGGAGCTCTGGCAGAGAACTGATGTATCGAATGACTTGGGCACCACCCTGGGACTGTTAGAAACCCCAAATACAAGTGTCTAGTCCGTCATTCAATATTTGGCCGTAGTCCATTAGGAAAATTTCTGTATCCATAATCCAATGACCTAATTAATAGAATAGCATTAGCACCGAATTAAAAAAGAATAATAGTATACATAAAAATATTCCAGTTTCCTGCAAGAGAGAAGCAGTCAACAGTTTTCAATGATGCTGGCAAAACCTGTTATATGAGCGAATTTCAAGAAAACTAAGAGTGAAAGGGATGACATTGCCCTACTCCTGACAAATCAGGGATTTACTGCCAGTACCTTAACCCAACATGCAAGGCGGATACATTTTCAGGAATTTTGAACTGGTGGTACAAGAAGCAGTCAAAGGATGCCAGATGGACATCCACTTGATCCCAGATTCCACCAACAGGTCCCCAAATTCCCACTAGTTTTCTTAACCAATTATTGTTTTATTTCGCATCGAGCTTTTTCGCTGCTGCATGAAATTTCAGCAGATCTTCGGTAGCAAGTGAGTGAATCCTGCAAAGGGAACCTGTGTCGATACTGATCATGGTACAGTTGTTGCAGAATTAGTTGTTTTTGCCAACCACTTCAAATCACAAAGATCACCATCAGCATCTACTTGCTTGAACATTCCTTGAACATCCATGGACTATCTTACAATACATTGCCTATTATTATCTAGTATTCAGCCGTCCTCCGTCGAAAAACTTCTGCATCCATAATCCAAGGACCCAATTCATATAATTGCATTAGCAGCAAATAATAGTACACGTAAAACTAGGCTAGTTTCCTGTAATAGAGAAGCGTTCAACAGGTTTTAATGATGCCATGAAGACCTCATGATGTTCCAAAAATATTAAAGCTGTATCTCTGATCAGTATTAATCTGTATGATTTTTGTTGTAAAGTCGATATCTAGAGTATGATTTATCTCAGTCACGCTTTGAGTGTGACTGTTCATATAAACACCTAGGAGGATGAAATACGTGGGTTCCAAACCACTCCAGTCTTACTCTACACCACGAGAGCTTCTCACCCTGCACGACCCCAGTTGAACCCAGGATGGCATCAAGATCGTCCCAACAACTCCTTACGTAGCCAAAAACACCCTTTTCTACTACTCCTCAAATGCATCACATCATGGGCAGGAAAAAGTATTACTCGAGAGCTTCAGTATAACACCTTGCATGACATATTTTGACCATGGTACGGTCCCTCAACACGCAACTGCGTACCCCCAAAATACCCTCTTTCGCTACTACTCCTCGCCTGGGCATACGCACCATGATCCACACCCGAATGTAGTCTACCCCACGAGGGCTCTAATATGACACCCTGCACTGCCCATTAGAAATAGTAGTGGTCCCTGAATCACTCAAAAACACATCCAGCGTATTCGGATGTGTACAAAATAAGTAAATAGTGAGAACCATAGAAGAAAAATATTCCAACATTTTCTCATAAATATGAAACCGTGGAGAAGACATAGTTAATATATTTTTAATTTCCCCCGAGATAATATCTAGGGGAAAATTCGCCATTGGTCCGTTATCTCGGGGGAAAAAAATAATTTACCCCGAGATAATTATCTAAGGGGAAATTTGGGATTGGTCTATTATCTCGGGGAAAATTATCTTGGGGGGAATTAATTTTCCTCGAGATAATATCCCCGAGATAATTATCTAGGGGGAAATTCGCGATTGGTCAATTATCTCGGGTGAAATTATCTCCGGGTAAATTATTTTTCCCCCGTGATGATTGACCAATGGCGAATTTCCCCGTAGATAATTATCTCGGGGGGAAAATTAATTTCCCCCCATTTGCGTACACTTCGCCATTCATAAAATGGCTTGCGAATCGTTTGTCTCCATTATCGCGGAGCGATATCCGGTACTTTACCGGAATCTGTTCGGCCTTCATCCGGCGGAGAACATACTCGAAAAATCTGATAAATTACATGTTTTCATACATACCTCGAAAACAAATATTGCCTGGGGTTACAAAATATATAGGTATGAATAACTTTGGTATCATCCAAGAGGTTACGCTCATACTATTCAGCTTGTATCACTGATGTCCCTACTCTCCGTGTTCCCCCCGCTGATTCACATTGCATATTTCCCGCCTCTTGGCCATAAGGGAGCTCTGTACAGGCCAACCACCAATGACCAATGAATATCACTCCCACGGAAGAGTCTTGGCAATATGAGTTGTCTCCCTTTTCAAATATTCATATGTCGTTAACGGCAAAACTAACAATAAACGGACGGCAAAACAGCTCTAATTACGTTAATTTCTGAGTTAAGAGTGAACAGATTTTTGGATAACTTCCTCCATTGTTTAGTAAGGTTCGTCAACTGATTGCAAACATTTGTTCACCGATACCTTCAAATAATTAACTAATAAATCCCTGTATTAAAATGTTGTTAATATCCCACTGATATGACCACCCTTTATCGTCATGAGTATAACAGGAATTAAGCTGCCTAGAATGATAACGTAAAAACACCGTTCAATTGTTTCAGATTTTGAACTGAATGTTGACTGTAATAAAGACAGGGGAAAGTTCCTTTGAGAGATGCGGTAAGAGGGCGTGTCGCTGTCAAAATATTGGCATGGCTTCCACATTACGTGAATTGAATTGAATTTATTCACCAAACATACAGCAGATATACGAATATACGGGTTATCAAGATAAAAATAACATTAGCCGCACATAAGGCGGGAGTAAAACCCCAGGGGGCTTGTTTTATCCCGGATTAGCTTGAGTAGATGTTCATGGTATACGGCGAGAGGAGTATGGAAAGTTGCAATACAGTTTTCGATGTTCTAATATAAATTTACGCTAGTTCGGTGAATAAGGCGAATATAATATTTACACTAGTAAGGTGAATAAGGCACTGCATTAGATCAGTTATCGAGAGATATCGCACACACACAACAAAATCGACGAATGTTTATTCTAACCTGTGTTATGCGTGTCGTGTGCAAATACATGTTGTATATAGGATAAACTTTCACATAGCAACGGGTTTTGCAAGAATACAAAATACTGCCTCGTGAAACAGCTGATCACGGTTGAGGGAGAGTAGGTTTACCTCCCCCCACAATAACACAGGAACATTCTTTCCGTGATACACCGAATGAGTGCAAAGGCACTCGATATCTGAACCATTCCATTTCCAGCACTAAACTGCCCGCTAGTCTGTATGAGAAAAAATATATAATATAACTTCGTTCTTCTTAGCCCTTCGCCCACAAATGCAGACAAACGCGAACCGGCTCGTGTTGGAAATGTCACTTTCCCGGTACCGTACCCATGGCAAGCACGTGTCATGTAGGTCAACTTTTACACGCTGGAGAACACCACCTCCAGCTCATTAGTTCTCATATTCCTGTGGGTAATCTTGGGCAAGAAATATGTATAAAAAATCAATAAAATATTTTATTTCTCTGCACTGAAAGAAACAGTTGTTTTGCACGATATATTTTTATGGCAAGTCCGGGTAAACGGTCGTCATGCACTCTCTCGCTTGTGAATAAAAATAGGTCACCGGTTCAACCGTTGCTGCACGCGCAAGCCAGGCAACACTGCTTGTTTTTGCGGCGGGGGTAAAATGCACCAGCCGCGCTCAGAGAGAATCAATTTTGCGCATTTGTTGATTATTTCTACATTCAAATATATCTCGTGGTTAGAATTGGATTCAAAACCTTCGTATCGGTATTTGTTGTGTAATAATTTACCGCTGGGACGTCTTTCATCCCTCGTCAAAACCCCTCGATTGCTGCGCAATCTCGGGGTTTTGACTCGGGCTAAAGGCGTCCCAGCGGTAAATTATTACACAGCAAATACCTCTATGTCGGTTGTGAACCCTTAAATAGAAACTGCGCACAGGTAAGCAAGGCATTATACACATATAACGTGATTGGAAATAGACTGATCGACGAGAGTCGTGATCTCACTATCATGAAGGCATGACGTAATTTCGCATGACGTGAGGTAGTTAGCCAATCGTGGTTAGTATGAGGAATCTGGTTATCTCCAAGCTATTACGGCACGGCGATTGGGTAACCAGATAAAGCGCCCCCTTACGGCCAAGAGGCGCGAACTTGGCGATGTGAATCAGCAGGGGAAACAAGGCGAGTAGGGACGTCAGTGATATAAGCTGTTTATCAACGTACCAAGAGGTGTGGTAGATCTATAATTTTGAACAAGACATGACTCGAAAATGGCGGGTTACGTTGAGGGTACGTCGGTAGACTTTAACTGATTGGCTGACGAAGTCACGTGGTATTGATTTCTGCAAATTCCCTCTTGCAGTTGCCGAAAGTAGGCTGAAAATGGATACACACGATCCCAGGGTCAGTCTTACCGCGTATAGATGACTCAGATGGTTACAGGTTGATTCCCCACCGAGATCATTTCACCCGAGATAATTGACCAATCGCGAATTTCCCCCAAGATAATTTTGACCAATGGCGAATTTCCTCATAGATATTATCTCGGGGGAAATTAAAAAAATATTAACTATGTCTCCTCCACGGTTCCGTAGAAACGTAAGAGCCACACAAGAAATTATTTTTTAAGCAATTAAGAAAATGTAAGAATATATGTACGGAACCGTGGAGGGGACATAGTGAATATTTTTCTAATTTCCCCCAAGATAATATCCCCCGAGATAATATCTAGGGGAAAATTCGCCATTGGACAATTATCTACCCGTCCGTTTGAAAAAAAAAACATACAAAAAAACTGGTGGATATTTGCATTCATCACCCCCATAATACTAAACATATAATAAATTCATGCACAGTCACATTGATCCTTTTCATGATGAGCTGGACATCGACCATCCACTTCCCACAATTACAAGAGCGGCAACGAGTGAAGTCATGACTGACTATGTTGCAGTCCAACATATAATGTTAGGCACATTCTGTGGCATCTTATCCAACTATCAAAAGACTCGGTTGTGGTTACTGCAGGCCAAGTTAGAATCTTCAGCAAACTTAAAATGACCTAGTTCAACTTGGAATCTTATCCATGTTTTTAGAGAGTCCGATTTATTACACTTAATTACTAGTATCTATCTTTTTATACATATAGGCCAGGTTTTATGTACCGGTACAGATATATATTTTTTTTTCTTTTTTACTCGCTGGCTGGCAAACATATGATGCCATTTTGTCGAAGTGATCTCGCAAATCACGTATAGGCCTGGCCGAAAGAATCTGTACAAATCCGATGATACATTGATACCTGTACCAGCAAAAATACCGAAAGAATATTAGACGGAAACACAGCGACACGACAAGAATCGCAGAATGGGAAACGTAATATTTGCTTGAAGTAAAGTAGAAAGGGGGGGGGGGCGGCGTGGGGGGATGAAAACATCCCCTTTCAAATACTGTACAATAGAGTACACACTATATTTTACATATATATTATTTATTCCGTTACTTTTGACCTTACAGATATATGAAATGACAAGAGTCTTTGTTTTACCTCTACGTGGCCCACTATATGTGCCTTCGCTGTATATTTCAGCTGCTAATATAATGGAGAAGACGCGTAGCTTAGAAATGTAGCTCTGTACCATCTGACGAGCGTGCGAAAGTCAATTTTTGCGGCTACGAAGGCACGCATATATTATACACTGTTCTGTGAATCCGCGACAATTTGGCACGCGACATTTCGGTTCCAATTAGAGGGTACGACATTCCACACATCTTGTCAACTTTTTTTTCCACATATTCAGTTAAAAAGACCTAAATTAAGAGTATTGAGGTACATGTATATAATGTGCAGAAATATAAGGAAGATTATACCTGTTAATTTTTGTTGTTTGTTATATAGTTTACATGGTGTCAATATAACATACACATGTATTTGTCTTATCTAATTACTTGACTCACTTTGTCAATCACTACAAAATTGTACGTCTTGGTATAGCACTAAAGTCATTTTTTTTTTGCAAGTCCCTTGTTTCTTGTTGTCATTACAATATCTTATTCTCCATCCTCTTGTACAAGGGGAGAATAGTCTAACAAGTACTCTTGGGATCATTGGACGAAGGGAGATAACTCTGAGTCACTTTCTATTGGATTCACACACGTCGTGTACGGATGGCCAATTTTTGTGGAAAACGAATGTCATTTCTGTTCATACATATTACTTACTCAACGGTAGATCTGATTATATTGATGTAGGATAGCGAAGAATGATGCATAACGTCCATGAGTATCTTGGAACAAGCGAAAATTAAACAATACGGACAGCTTCATTTAGCTGCTAATAGAGGTCAATAACTAAAATAACGATGTCGGTTAGTCTTGGCCCAAAATGCTGAATATATGTAGACCTATACGACGTTGCAGTTGCTGGAAGTCCGACTTTAACACGAGCACCACAGTTACAAATTTTGAAGTGACGTACGGTGCCATTCAGTTAGGCTTGGTACACACGATCAAGTTTTCCTTGACAAGTGAGACTAAATTTATGGAAGACTGTAGTGACCATTAGCTTTCTTACAAGCTTGTATTATAGATGATGACGATACCAGAGCAGGATATAGCGAATGGCCGTAACAGTCTCCCGCAAATTTGGGCACACTTGTCAAGGAAAACTGGGTCGTGTGTACCAGGCCTTAATGAATCCCACGATATCTTGACCGTGACACACAGTTTATCTCACGACTTTTCAAACGGTCAAAACTCCCCAAATCCGTCTGTCACATTCGTGAACTATTTTGCCCATATTATCCATTCCTGTATGCTGTTGAAATCCAATCGAACGGCAAAATTTAACAAAACATTCGAGAAAGAGTTGTACCTGTACAAGTTTATTCGAAAAACAAGGTAAAACGCTTTTAAAAGTTACTGAAGATACTTTATTCATCCCCAAACCAAAATTACTCCTTAAAAATTAATAAAATACAATTATTTTGTATAATTCAAAGAAGCATAGGATAAAAGCACCGAACCGTTGCGCTGAAAGCCGAATATAACTTGATAGAATGCATAATTCATATAATACGAATATTACAATGAACGATTCCCCCAAAAGTGTGCTGCACAAATATCAATAACTTATTTAAACTAGAATATAAAATGCAGTATACATTGAACAATTTTACTGTAAAATCAGCATACTTATCGTTTTATTTTACTCTAATTTACTGCAGAATATAAAAACAGAAATACATACAGAATAATATTCTATCTGCAAAAAAAAAAGTAAATAAGGTAATTCACTGTACTTTTTCATTTACAGCAAGTTCCTGCATCTTAAAAAATACAGTTTTTATTGCTTTGAATATGAAATATACAGAATATACTATTGCAAATTTACTAGACGCTGGTTTTTCATTAATTCATGGTCTTTTTTTTCGTTTTTGAGACATGGTCAACTTAAAGGCTAATGACCAATATGTGTCAATATAAATTTGTAGGCATTCGAAATATCTAGTATATATAGTATTCGAATTATTACCAATATGTGTCAATATAATATTTTCGTTGAAGCGGTTGAACATATTCCATTCCAGTGTATTGAAGGCGTCAACGATGTGGATGACGCCTGGTATCTATGGAATTACAACACATATAAGGGAAGTGGGAAGAGGTGCCGACATACTGACTGCGTCATATGACTCCACAGAATAGTCTTCTGGTAAACCTATTCTAAAGCACATACCAAGCAACATTCGTATGCAACGAGTGTGCACCAATTAAATCACTTACTGCACGTGGCGAAGATACCCCATGGGCGACTGACGAGTACATATCCATGACTCACGAGCGCGACCACCTCAAACGTAAAGCTGAAAAAAACAAAGAAACACGAGCTCTGGGAGAAATTTAAAAAGTGCAGAAATAGAGTAAATAATCTACGCGAACAACTAAAAAAGTCCTACTATATATATACGGACAAAATTGAAGGTTGCAAAACGGACAGTAGGAAATTATGGGGCGTTTTAAAAAATCTTCTTAAAGTGATCGTAAACCCTCGAGTAAAGTTTTCATCAAATGAAAGACCATTGCGAACAGTGTCGGAAAATATTTATTTCAATTTTTTACGATTTTATTACACAGAGTAAACTGCAATTAAAGCATGGTATTCTATGGTGGTCTGTTGCAATCATATTTAGGTCCAGTGACGTCACACTGCCTTAATACATTTATTTCAAACAATGTATGCACTTTCCAGTGCTTGATTCAAGCTAAAGGTATGTATACTTTGAGTTTCAACAGAGACTCACTGTTCCAATGTACAGGTTTCACCAAAAGCTGGGAGATGGTGACTCATGAGTGTCAAGTCAATTTGAATCTTGCATTTAATTTCCCAGATTTTGGAACATGCACTTTGGAACAGTGAGTCTGTTTTGAAACTCAAAGTATACATACCTTAAGCTCGAATCAAGCACTGGAAAGTGCATACACAGATTGAAATATATGTATTAAGGCAGTGTGACGTCACTGGACCTAAATATGATTGCAACAGACCCCCATACCATGCTTTAATTGCAGTTTACTCTATGTAATAAAATCGTAAAAAATTAAAATAAATATTTCCGACACTGTTCGCAATGGTCTTTCATTTGATGAAAACTTTGCTTGAGGGTTTACGATCACTTTAAGAACGACAAGAAGGATGTAGTTGTAGGAATTAGTAGAGATGAACAACATACCACAGATAAGGGAACAATCGTTAAAACTTTTAATGACTTTTTTGTGTCTGTACAGCACAGGTATTCCCGAAATGTAATAGGAGTTTCAAGAGAAAAACTGAAGAAACGTTTCATTTTAGTGCCATTACGGAAACGGAAATGTTAAAACAACTCCAACAACTGTGTGCAGCTAAAGCGACTGGACTGGATGATATCCCGGCCAGACTGTTAAAACTTGCTGCCCCCTATATCTCATCGTCACTAACTTGCATGTGTAATTTATCTCTCGGACCGGAACAGTGCCACAGGATTGAAAACTGGCGAAAGTTACGCCGGTATTTAAGGACAGCGACAAAACTAATGTTTCTAACTATAGACCAATTTCGGTTCTGCCAGTAATATCTAAGATAATGGAGAAAGTTGTACATGGCCAAGTGTTTTCTTACCTAAATGACCACAGCCTGTTAAACAAGTGGCAACCAGGATTTAGGGAGAAATAGTCAACTGAGTCAGCCTTAGCTTATGTAAGCGATTTTATCCTTCGATCCCTTGATAAAGGAACACTGCATGGTTGGTGTTATTTTCCTTGATCTAACTAAGGAATTTGACACTGTGGATCACTCAATTATGATAAACAAACTGATTTCATACGGTATATCTGGAACTGATATGCGGTGGTTTAAATCATACTTTGAGAACAGGAAACCATCTGTGCAAATTGACGATATAACATCTGCTCAAAACACAGTTGAATATGGTGTACCTCAAGGATCAATCCTTGGGCCGCTAATGTTCTCACTGTACATCAATGATATAACAGATTCATGGAAACGCTCATGTTGTATGCCGATGATACCGGTCTACTTGTAGAAGGTAAAACTGCAGCAAACATAGAATATGTGTTAAACCACGAATTGGTATGTATTAAGTAATGGTTCTAAGTTAACAAACTATCTCTGAATGTTTCGAAAAGTATGCTATTTGGAACTCAGCCTAGATTACAAAATCAATCGTTAAAACTTAAGATTGATGATACATCCGTTGAATGTGTGTCAGAATTTAAGTATACCTAGGTATGTGATTTGACTGCCAACTAAAATTTTGTAAGCATATAGAGAAAATATCACTTAAAATTTCGCAGAAAATTGCTGTTCTATCTCGAATTAAGAAATGGCTATCGCTTGATTATAGAAGAATGCTTGTTAATGTTATTCTTTTACCACATTTTGACTACGCCAGTAGCATCTGGTCAAACACATTCGAGAAACATAAACACGTACTATGTAAACTTCATCGTCGGGCAGATAAAGTTATTCTCGACCTCCCAATGGACACCCCAACTGTAGATGTATATAAGAAACTTTGTTGGACCCCTATAGAACTGAGATGGCAACTATATCACAGTGTAAATTGGCGTTTAAGGCAGTTAATGGTTGGTGTCCCGATTATCTGTGCGAAATGTTTCAGCGGACCAACACTGTGCACACTTATTATACTAGACGTTCTGCCAATAATGGATTGTATATAGAACGACAAAGAACAGAAAATGGCAAACGCAGTGTCTCGTACTCCTGTGCTACCCTATTTAACCCTCTTTCTGATGATTGCAAGAACTGTGACAATATTGAGGCTTTCAAGAAGAAAGCAACGTACGAGCTCTCTGTCAAACATAATACAGAATAATGTAAAATGGCACGATACAGAACACCGACAATTATTATCATTTTATTGTACATTTTTAGAATATTTATTTATTTTATGATATATTATGTATCCTGCGATGTTGTGAGTAATGTGTCCCTTAGACACTGCCTATGTTTATATTAACATCGTAGACTTATGTATTTGTTTTAATATGTATTTGTTATTTATGCAGCGACTCCAGGGAGAACAATGCCCAGGCACTGATGGAGTATGCTGTCAAAATATGACAAATAAATAAATAAAATAAAAAAATATATATATAGCCACGTTAGATTATAGGAAGATTGTAAAGTTCCTTGTTACAGCGATTCCAGAAAGACTAGTTCAGTTAACATTGTCAATGTATTTCATTTATTCCAACCATGATACGTTGTTCAGAATAGAATGGTTATAAACTAAGTACTTAGGTAATAGTCCTCTTCATGACATGTTTACACAAATTGTTCCAAAAATTGTTTTTTTTCAAGTGCTACAAGGTACATGGCAGTTGTTCTGTTTTTATGTCTCGTCTTCTTGACAAAATCCTCCCTTTTCTGTGAACAAAATATTGGCAAATCAACCAACAGAGACTGGAAACGAGTACTGGACCCAGGCGGGGCGTGCATAGTCGGACATCATGAGGTATCGACTCCAAATTATGGCCTGGAACTAACAAACTTCCTCGTAAGAACCAAATCCACTGCTGACGGAAACTGGCCCATCCATCATCTTCGGCCACGTATAAATTTTCACAGTTTCTCTGCTCTGGCGCTTCTTCTAGCTGGCGATATCGAGGTAAATCCTGGACCACGCAGAGTATATAATTATAAGTTTCCATGTGGAGTGTGTCAGAAACCAGTTAAAAACAACCAGCCTGGCATTTAATGTGATGGTTGTGATCTTTGGTCCCACCTCAAATCTCGATGAACTGGAATATAATCGACTGTCAAATTGTACGGATGACTGGTACTGCCTTCCCTGCCAGCTCCCTACTTTTACAGAATCATTTTTTGACGTCACTGATGCAGATGAGACAGTTGTATCAACAGTGCAATCCAACACATCTATTGCTAGTATAACTGATACTGGTGATATAGACTTTTTAACCAAATGTGCACAATTACGCAGCAGTAAACCAAAAAATGCCCTCATCTGCTACATAAATATAAACAGTATCCGCCACAAGTTGCATGAACTAAAGCCTATGATCTTCAAGCTAAATGCTATAGCTTTTATTATTGCGGAAACTAAATTAGATGAGAGTTTCCCAACTGAACAGTTCTATCTAGAGGATTACCATCCACCCATTCGGGAAGATAGAACAGGAAATGGTGGCGGTCTCTTGTGTTATATACGGTCAGATATACCAAGGCGACAACTGAAAAACTATGGAATAAACCACATAGAATTAATTGCATGTGAAATTTTCTTGGAAAAATCTCCATGGTTGCTACTTGCTGCTAACAAACCGCCATCGATGCGAAACGAACTTTTCCAGGCAGATGCCGAAAATATATTAGAAAAGGCCCTGTCTCACTATGAAAATGTTTTACTTATGGGAGACCTGAATTTCGACATGCTGAGAGAAGACAAGAAAAAACCACTTTGTGATATTATGGATCTGTTTTGTCTTGAAAATATGATCTCTTCACCAACCTTCATCTCCTCATCAGGCCCATCACTTCTAGATGTAGCACTTACAACTGTGCCAAATAAATTCTCCACAAGTGAGGTGATTGATATTGGCTCTAGTGATGGTCACTCCATGATTGTGTCTGTGTTGAAAACCAAACTTCCACGGCTACCACCACGAAAGATTTCCTACAGGTCTTACAAATCCTTTGATGAGATTTCTTTTAAGTCCGATTTATCGAAGGTACCCTTTGATATATGTGATATTTTTGATGACCCAAGTGACTCTCTCTGGGCTCAGCAAATCCTCATAAATGATGTACTCGAGGAACATGCCCCACTTAAGTGCAAAACTGTGCGCGCAAAAGAGCCTCCATACATGAATCAAAAGCTGAGGAAAGCCATACGTAGAAAGGCTTGGTTACAAAACAAGCTTAAGAAAAACCCAAGAAGTGATAGACTATGGCAAGAATATAAGACACAGAGGAACTTGACAACTAAACTTCGTCGAAGTTCTATAAAAAACTACTTTACTGAGAGATGT